>OY757911.1:80722800-80780300 GCA_963585895.1 Sepioteuthis lessoniana
TCATGCCATTATATTTCGACAATCATGAGGCAGATAAAAATTTTTTCTCTGCCTGATGATTGTCCTAATAAGACAGCATGAAACTAATGGTTGCAGATAAGCATCCATGCTATCAAATAAATACAAAAATCTTATATATATTTATTTATTAGTATTTAATATTTCTGTCACAGTTATTGAGCACTCTCCAAATTATATCGCATTTGGTTTGCCACAAACCCACCAAGTGAGCTAATGTGAACTTACACTGTTATAATATATATATATATATATATATATATATATATATATATATATATATATATATATATATATATAAATTTCCACAATGTCAAATACCGATCATGTTCACTTTCAGTAGCTCATGTTGTACGAAGTAGTATTTGACATGGCGATCCTTCTTTGTTTTAGATGTTTTAGATGCGGCGCTGCTTAACAAAAGAAACCGATTTTTTTTTTTCAAATACGTTTTGATCAATTGCTTACCCAAAACGTTTATTCATATACATATATATATATATATATATATATATATATATATATATATATATATATATATAATCTGGTATAGATATATATAGATATATACATTTTTAGATATTAGACAATATACATATTTACAAGGATATATATATATATATATATATATATTTATATATATATATATATATATATATATATATATATATATATATATATATATAAAACCTTTTATATATGCATATTTTCTACTATATAAATATGCATATACATAAAAGGTCATATATATATATATATATATATATATATATATATATATATATATATATATATATGATAAAAATGTATAGTTTTACACCATTATTGATTTTAATTTTAACTTTGAATAAGCTCTTTTCATATTTTTATGAGTTCCAATCCGGATCAAGTGTCAAGTGTTGTCTGACTGCGGCAATTTTGTCTTTTTTGAAAGCACATATTACAGCTGTTACCAAAAATCGTGTAGGCAACATGATGTTAAGACATTTGAGAAGATAGAGTGAAATAGGCAAATAAAAAAGACAAATATTTGTTTCATATTCGTTCTTTTGTCATTCAACTATTGTTAGGTATCTCGCATGTACAGAGACACATATTTGCATATCTCACTATCTCTCCTATGGGTGCCTTGAAAGTTACAATTTTTATTCATCTGCTCTATGTGGCTGTATGTGTGGTTACATGTATATTTGATAGTGGGACTTGTACGAGTAGTTGTAGACAGCTGGTGTCACCGTTGTCCTTCAGATATTACAACAAATACTGAAGCCATTTCAGCATAGATGACATATAGATTTAAAAAGCTTATCTGAAATATTTTCGGCAAAAAACAAACTTATGTGCGCACACATGCGTATTCTTTTTGTAACTATGTCTGCAAAAGCCTTTAACCCAGCAAAAACGGTGCCTAACACTCATTATAGCAACACAATTAATATTCTTTAATTTTACAGCTTAAGTAATTTCGAGTGCAAATTGCATCTAAATCCTTTTTCTGTCCGTGTTTGAGATAAATGTCATTTTATTTGATTATACGAATCCTTCATACAAAAACTATTCTCTTGTTTTGGGTTTGAATGTGTTAAGTTTATCTCCTTCAGTGGGATAAGACCCCTCTCCCAAAAAGAAGTGTCCAGGGTATGACTCTAAAGTGCCTTTAATAGTGAGACTCCTTTTCTGGAGAGTGTAAAGTCCTCCTTCATTGCCATTAAGCCCCGGTTCACTCTGACCTGGAGTGGTGATAACTGCTAAGATCCCATCTTTGGGTACATCAATGTGTATGAAAACATCAACATTGGACAATATTATATAAAATGCTACAATTTTGAGTAAACAAATATTTATTCATAAAGAGAATTCCTAAGAATAGAAGCATTTGAAACCTAAGGATTTTTATTAGTTATATGAAAATATACAACTGTATTCAAGCAAATAATTATTAAACGGTACCAGGTCCACCCTTACCCGGAGTGGTAGTGAATACTAGAGTACCATATATATTGTCAAATATATTAGTAGTAGTAGTATTAATGAACCGGGACATTGGCCCAGCGGTTAGAGTGTTCGCCAATGGCCCGGGAGACCTGGGTTCAATCCCAGGTCGAGTCATACCAAAGACTTTAAAAATGGAACTTGATACCACCTTGCTTAACACTCAGCATTATAAGGTACGGTTCAAGGGTAAAGTGGAGCAATCCAGGGAATGGAGTAGCGCCCTCCCCTACACCTTGGTGTAGTAGCTATCGAAAAGGGAGCCTTCGGGTCACCCTCGACTATGGTCGCTAACTTAGTATTAATCATCAAAAGGTGGATCTTAATAACTTTTATCACTTAGAGTATTTGGAGTATCATCTTCATTGATAAATTCGCAACGTTTCGTCCGATGCGTACTTTGGCCTTCTTCATGTATTTCTTGTCGAACTCAAAAGCCACACAATTTCGCACCGATCCTTTTATCTAATCTACGAGGGTAAATTTTTTTTAATTCCGTAAACTATGACCGGGTAGAACTGTTAAGCTATTATAAGTATTCCAAGTTATGTACGTGTCATTGCGATTGAACCTGCAACCACTAGAGGATTTAAATTATAAGCACTATCTCAACCAAACGCCTATATCCATTGCACCATTAATCTTCGGTACTTATAGAACTGATGTCTCAATCAACCCATGAGATACTACTAACAACTATTATGTTATATTTTTACCTTAGTTCATATTGCATTTTTTCATAAAGCCTTTTTGATTATTAGTTCCCATATCGTATTCATCTCTATACTTAATCAGCTCAACAGTTTATTGTTACCCAACGTATGCACTGCTTCTTTAAGACTTCTTATTCTCTAATGTTCTTCTGTATCAATTATTTTACCTTCATCCTATAAGCGCAGATGGTTCCTCTTCTCTTTTCATATATAGGCAGCCATGCCCGACTTTTCGACCTCATCTCGACATACTGCCTTTTGATGCTCCTCTAGTCTTACTTTTGTGGGCGGCGTGTCTCGACTTTGTATACTTTTCCACGGCTGTATAGAATGGAGTACACACAATTCTTGGTCATTTGGGGGCTTGACTCGGAAGATATATTTTCAGAGTCTATCTACTCTTGAATATTGTCCCGATATCATAGGGACCACATATCTTTCGAACCTTATCGGCTAGGCTTTTGACATAGTGCAGACAGACTGTGATGAGCTTTCAGGTATTGTACTCTGTCGTTCGATCCAGATTTCTTGTAGCCGAAGATATGTTCTCAGAGTAGTCGTTGCAAAGAAGGTGATGCATGGCTGTCACAACTAATGGCTTTTGCTCGATGTTGTATGTAACGAACGATTATTTCTTTACATTATATGGATGGTGGGAGTTTAAGTTTAGGTACTGCCTGGTGAAGGTTGACTTTCAATACTCAGATGATCTGAATCCATGCTTTGTATGAGCCATTAATACATCTTGGAAGTATCATCTGTTGTTTTGTTTTACTCAATGGCAAACTACGAGGATCATTAAATAAGTTTCCAGACATTTTTCGTATGGGCACCTTTATTGATAAAACTCTAGTCACCTTCGAAGTATTCTCCTCCAAAAGGAATGCACTTGTACCGTTCCAACAAATACTTGAAGGTTCCATGGAAGTCCTCTTGTGTGAGCGTGTCAATGACCTTCGTCACATCCGCTTTCATCTCCTCAATTGTCTCATAACGACAGCCTCTGAGCTTAGGGAATAACCAAAAGTCACAGCGAGCAAGGTCTGTTCGGTAGGGAGGCTGAGGAACTGTCTTGATGCCCATCTTGGTCAAATAGTCTGTGATAATGATGGAGTTGTGAACTGGTGCATTTTCCTGGTGGAAACGCCACTTACCCGATTTGAAGAGTGCTGGCCTCTTCCGACGGAATCTCTTCCAGAACTCCCTTAAACCTCAACATAGTAACCCTAACCCTAACCCTTACCCTTTGACCCATCAATTCTGGTGTATTGACTTCCTTACTCCTCCCACAGTGTGACAATCAGGTTTTAGTAGGGTGTATTCATATTGCTGCTGTAGCTGTTCATTGGAACCTAAAATCATAAAAATTGGTCAGTCATCTCAGAAGATATATAGCAATAACATACTGAATTTACGCCTGTACAAAAAGTCTGGAAACATATTGAATTCACCACGTATATAGACGGTCTGAGTGATTTCATACGATCTTGTAGTGTTCTGTTCGAAGTTCTTTGTGGTCTCCCGAGTTTGACATGAAACACCTGAAGAAGGCCGAAGGACACATCGGCCAAAGCGTTTTAAATTTAACAATAAAGAAGATAGTAGTCCAAATACTGTAAGGAATAAAATTATCAGATATGATTATTTGCTACTGTACAAATAAATAAAAATAATGATGTGAAGATATGATTATATAATAAGAATCATAATTATTATTTGGTACTTGAAACCATATGACTATGAGCTAACAAATCGTTTTTATTAAATAGAAATGATTTCTTGAAACCATATAGTTGTGTATAGATTATAAGTATTAAAAAGGAATATTTAAAACCAAACTACTGGGAACAAATTATTAGTATCTGATAGGGATATTTGATATGATGTAACTGTGTACCAAAAAAACTCTTAAGAAATATCTGCACAAAAAATGTAAAAAAAGATTTACAATGAAGGCGATTCCCTAACTTCTTGGCATAAAGTGACCACAGATGAGTTGACATGCCGTTTAAACCAATCAATAAACAAAATACCGATAGAAAAGATTACTATGAAAATATTTATTAGAATCATAATGGACTGCTATGCAATGACAACAAATCAAATATTGGGTCATCTTCACACACACACACACACACACACACATCTATCTATTAATTATCCTACCCTCTCACTCTCTCTCTCTCTTTTAATATATATATATATATATATATATATATATATATATATATATAAGTTATATTCACAAGATGATCAATAAGCGGTATATTGTTTGCAAATATTGATTGGGCAATGCTATCTGCAGTCAAAGGCGCTCGAAAGCCAAGCGTTTGGTTAATAGTGTGATCGAATATGAACTTCTAATAAAACTGATAGAGAAATATTTAATTTTATTCATATAAGTCAAAAGGATATAGAATGGATAAAAATATATAATTCAAACTTACTTTATACA
Organism: Sepioteuthis lessoniana; assembly: GCA_963585895.1. Taxonomy (NCBI): domain Eukaryota; kingdom Metazoa; phylum Mollusca; class Cephalopoda; order Myopsida; family Loliginidae; genus Sepioteuthis; species Sepioteuthis lessoniana. The sequence continues at coordinate 80,727,979 of OY757911.1, forward strand.
CATTCCATACTTAACAAAATAACAGTTCCCATGTTTTGAATGATATTATGATTATTTTAATTAATAAAATACTGTAGTTCTCGTGGCAGCATACTTAGCGTTACGGCTATCGACGTACGAAATGGAATCGGTGACACAAGTTCAAACCCTAGATGAGGCAGTTTGCATTTCACTTCATAGAAATTACACTGAGAAAGGCATGAAATTATCTGTTCTCTCCTTCTAAGGTCTAACTTGATTCTATATCGTCGGCTAGACAACTAGTCCAGAAGAAAGAAAACTCTGAATTCATATCAGTTCTACTCTGCTTACAGCTGACTTTGTGTCATCTCCGTCTCGTACATATATATATGTATATATATAAGAAGGCCATTCAATAAAAAAGAAGAATTTTTGGAATTGTTTAAAGCAAAAATTATTTTGATGCAACTTAAAATGGCAGAAAATCAACTCCGGCTTGAACAGGGGGTTTTCAGCAAATTTCTGGTTGCTCAGAAGTTGAAAACATGTAAAATCTACTAAAAAATGTGTGATGTGCACGGAGAACAACATTTTAGTAGAAAACCATCGAAACAAATAAAGTAAACATCGGTTTGCCACGATCAACTTTAATGAAAAAGACAGTCCATAGAGTGAAAACACACTAACTCTCCGCTAAAGAAAAAAATTTCGATGTAGCCCTCAGTAAAGAAGGTCATGCAAACTATCTTCTGTGACATGAGAGTCCCCATTACAAATGATTTCTTTGGAAAAGATGCTTCCTATTTCCATCCTCTCGGACAAAATTCACCTCATTTACAGAATATCTCTCGTCTCTCGTCTCTCTCTCTCTCTCTCTCTCTCTATATATATATATATATATATATATACTTTATCGTCCGATCTTAAATAGACCCAAAAATGTTCTATGTTTGCAAGACGATCAATAAGTGATATATAGCTAGTAAACATTTACTTTTACCAAGCAATTCTATGTGCAGTCAAATACTGACAAAAGCCAAGGGTTTTGGTTAATATTCTGATCAAGACGAAAAAACAATCTAACTAAATTGAGATAGATTTAATTCAATTCACATATGATAAAAAGATATTGAATGGATAGAAAAATGTTTTGTATAAATATTATACTAACCAAAATAACACTTCCTTATTGGGAATGAATAAAAAATATTAATTTTATCTCATAAGATACGGCATTTCTTTTAAATGAAATCACTCAAAACAATTTTTCCTAACAATTATCATCATCACCATGAAGGCAGCTGACAGCACGGGTTCCTTTTTATCTCCCCTGCCATCTGTCCCAATCGGCAATCTCTATCACTAAGTTGTTTTGACAGCAGAGCAAATGTCTGCAAAGAGCGCATTTTGCATGTCGGCCGGCCAACACTGGGGTGTTCATGTGCTAGAATCCATTGGAGAACACTTCTTCTGAATTCGTCTTTGCTTTTCCTGAAGTGCCCCGTTTGTCTTGGTAGTCTTACATGGATGGTTAAGTGGCCAGACAATAGCTGTGTGCTGCTTTCAGGATTTCGTCAACACAACCCGCAGTACCATTGAGCAGATCCCATCTAGCTTTATCTCTAAGCGTATCATTAAAGTCATAGTGGTGCAACAATACAGTAGTACTGACATTGCTAGATCTTTGAAGTGGAGCATAATGAAATCAAAACGGATATTATTAGGTAACTCAACACCAAACCAAAAATCTGATGCTTAAGCACGTAAAAGATTTTTCAAAAGCGAATTGTACTTCGTGCAAGCATTTCATTTTATTCATTGAGGAAATGGCAGCCCCCTTTCCAAAGAAGCTATTTCAATTCTGAAACATCCTTTAAAACTTTCTTTTTTGATTTTCTTTCCTTGTAAGTTGGTTAGTTTTTCGTTTGCTTTTATTTGTTTTTGAAAGAGAGAGAGAGAGAGAAGGCAGTGGTTCTTATTCACATCGATCCTGATAAATGGGGGACTTTGTATTCATTTGCATTGATGATAAAACTTGATTCTTGCTCAAGACAGGCAATTTGTGTTGATTTGTATAATCGATTATGATAATACAGTCATAGAGTAAAAGTAAAAGTAAAATAAATAAATTAGTTTTAGCGGAGCCGCTGAAGTGCAAACTCTGACCGTAACATTACAAACCAAATTTATTCAAATTCGTCTTTTTTCCTAAAGTAAATTAACACCGTACTCATGTACTATGCATTCTAATTGGATTTAAATTTCTGTTTTTCCAAAGCTAACTCTCTTCTTCCCCGTTCATCACTCTCTCTCTCTCTCTCTCACTCACACACACACACTCTTTCTCTCTCTTGCTCTCTCTCTCTCTCCCTCTCTCTCTTTCACACACACACATTCATACACACACACAAACCACACACACATATTATATTTCCTCTTTGAATATTACGGTAAGAGTTGGGCATGAGCAAACACGACTCTTTTAATAATAACTCGACGACCCGTGAACCCATTGGGTTCCTGTAGTAACAATGGCCCATGATAACATCGACGTGTCTATAAGGGGAAGAAAAGAAGTAAATGAATCAGCATACCATAGCTATCTATGTTATATAGAGAATTTGAATGAGCGAGAATTTGTATGATAACGTACTGCGCCATTATATACACCTAGATATTATCATTAACAAATTATCGGTTTTCGAATATTATCAGTGAAAAATTGTACAGGGAATTACTTTATTCTCGAAGTTAGATTATTTTAAGGGTAGTGTTCAAATCAAAATATCATTGGGATATAGCATTTCTTCTGAATTACGGCGACGTGTACGTACATACAAGTCGGCATCATGAAATGGTTGGTAGACATTAGTATGGTTGGTTGGTTTGGTGATGGGTTAGTTAGTTTTTTTTATTCGTCATTTTATCATTACATGTAATTGGTACACAACCATCGACATTTTTAATAAGCTGACCACATCCCTTGTACACGATCAAAAAGTTCCCCACGCGAAAAACTGAGGCTTGATTTATTGGTTGTTTTGATTTTCGGCATGTTACCCCCTATCAGTCAATGCAGAAGACAGTCCTTTACAAGCAAATATTTTTCAAGTATTCCAAACTAAATAATAAACTGGAAAGTTTGATTAACAGCGGAGGAGAAACTATGCAGTGATGAAAATCCAAAGAGGCATCTTCTTGGTAGATGTGCTTTTACGATTGATATTTGTAATATCAATGATGCCGCTCAATTACTTACTTAGAAAAGGTTCTGGGGGCACACATTTACAAAATAGCCAGAAAATATTGTCTATCTAATGCACATTGACGACATAAAGTGACTTGTAAAAAATGAAAAAGAATTGGTGATTATGGTACGAACAATAAGAATATACCGCTTGGATATAGGAATGGAATTTGGCTAAGAAAGGTGTTCTAAGCTCATAAGGAAGAGTGAAAAAAGACTAATAACGTGAAAAATAGAACTGTCAAATCAAGGAAAACGAAAAACGCTTGGAGAAAGGGAAAATTACAAGTACTAAGGAATATTAGCAGTAGACACCATCGAAAAAGCGGGGGTGAAAGAAAAAATTAGAAAAGTGTATTTCGGTCGAACGAGAAAACTTCTCGAAACTAAGCTCTGTTGCAGAAATCTCATCAAAGGAATAAACACTTAAGAAGTACTACTTGTAAGATACTCATACCATTATTAAAATGGATAAGGGAAGAACTCAAACAAAAGGATCAAAGGACAAAAAATTCGATGATGATACACTTAGCGATACATCCGAAAGATGACATAGACTTTTTGTGTCCAGAAAAGAGGGTGGCCAAAATCAATAATGTGCAATGAAATAGCAAGTTTAGATTATGTGCTGACAAAGACGAAAAAATTAATCACATAGTAAGCGAATGTAGCAAATTGGCGCCAACGGAATTTAAGACTAGACACGACTGGGTGGGAAAGGTGATCCACAGGGAACTGTGCAAGAAATGTGACTGTGTTATTAGATAATTTATGCATGAACCAGAATCCTTGAGAATAAGACGCATAAAATTCTCTGATATTTTGACTTACGAACGGATCACCTAATCCTGATCAGGAGACCACGCCTAATGATAATTATCATTAGGTCTGTTTGATTTGTATTGATTATAATTTTCACAAAAAAATGTGGTATAGTAGATTTTGCCGTCCCAGCGGACTATAGACTGAAAATCAAAAGAAAATAAAAGAAGCGAAAAAAGAGACGGGTACTCAGACTTTTTCCCGAGAACAGAGAAAAACTGTGGATCATGAAAGTGATGGTGGTGATACCAATTATGATTGGCGCACTTGAAACTTTACTCAAAGATTAGAAAGTGGACTTGAATAGTTAGATATCAGAGGATTAATCGAGATTATCCACACAACAGCAATATTAAGATCGGCTAGATTACTGGAAGTGTCTGAAGACCTGAAAAGACTTGCCATCACTCAATCCCCAGTGAAATACCATCAGCTTACGCTGGTGTAAAGAACTCACAAGGAGTAAAATGATAATAATAATAATAGTAATAATTATTATTATTATTATCATTATAACAAAAAAAACCTGCCGTCTAGTGGAATTTTGCCATTCCAGCTAACCATAGGGACAAAAAAAAGCGAAAAGATAAACTAATACTTAGACCTTGTCAGGAAAATATAAAAGCTGGGAAACATGAGAGTACTTGTGAAACCAACTCTAGTTGGTGCTCTTGGAACGGTCTCCAACGGATTGGAAGAAAAGCTGGAGGAATTTGAAATAAGACGAAGAATCGAGACCATCCATCAGACAGCATTGTTGCGATCAGCCAGTATACAGAGAAAACTCCTGGAGAAATGTAGAGATTCGCTGTCACTCAGACTCCAGTGAATTCTGGTGTAAAAAATTCTCAAATAATAATTATAATGATAATAATGAAATATGGAAACGGAAAGGTCATAACTAAAAGCCGAATGGATTAACAACTTCGAAAAAGTTTAAAATGCTCGGAGAAAAGCCACTGATGAAAATACATTTCGACGCAATCAAGGCAACGCTTAAAATATATCAATCTGGAAAACCCCTGGCCAAGATGGCATACACGGATTTTGGTTGAAGAAATCCACCTCCATCCACGACAGATTTGCTACTGAAATGAATAAATGCATACAGGAAGCTGAGATACTCGAATAGATGACAACAGGGCAGACCACACTGATCCAAAAAGACACCTTCAAAGGAACCACCCCAAACAATTACAGACCCATGACGTACCTACCTATGATATGGAAAATACTAACAGCATAAATTACGCAGATGTACCACTCCCTGATAAGCCACGGCGGGAGGAACAGAAAGGATGCTGCAAAAGGAATGGAGGCACAATAATAATACTATATTTAGATCAACACATCCTCAACGAGAGTAAAATGAGACGGAAAAATCTGACTATGGCCTCGATTGACAACAAGAAGGCTTACAAGATGGTCATGGATAGTAGAACACTGTTGCAAAATGAATAAAATACCCCATGAAGTCTTACAGTTTAACGTAAAGACCATAGAAACCTGGAAAGAGAAATTGACAGCAGGAGGAAAAAGCTTTGCAGATGTAGAGATCCAAAGAGGTATATTCCAGGGACACCATTACTATTTGTAATAGCGATGATGCCACTCAATCACATCCTTAGGAAATGCACAACCGGATATAAACTCAATAAATTGCAAGAAAAGATCAACCACTTGATGTGTATGGACGACATCAAACTGTTTGCCAAAAATGGAAAAGAATTGGATAGCCTAATACAGACTGTAAGTACATACAGTCAACATATAGGAATGGAATTTAGTATAGAAAAATGCCTCATGCTAATAATGAAAAGTGGCAAATGACACACGATGGAAGGGGTCGAACGTCCAAGTCAAGTAAAAATCAGAACGCTCGGAAAAAAAGAAACCTTCAAATACTTGGGAATATTAGACGCTGACACCATCAAACAAATAGAAATGAAAGAAAAAAATGAAGAAATTATATCGCAGAATAACCAGAAAACAACTCGAGACAAAATTCTATAGCAGGAACCTGATCAAAGGGATAAATTCCTTGGTTGTCCCACTCATAAGATACTCGGGGCCATTCTTGAAGCAAACCAGTGAAGAACTGAAACAAATAGACCAGAGAACAAGAAAACTAATGACCGTCCATCAGGCCTTTTGCATCACAGAGATGACGTTAACAGACTATATGTGTCAAGAAAAGAGGGAGGAAGAGGACTTGCCAGCATTGACACATCGATCCAACGACTCGAAGATTACATAGAAAAGTGAGAAGAAAGACTGATTACAGCCACCAGGAACAATACTGACGACACGAGGATCAGCGGAACGGAAATAACCAGAAAACAAAAGTGGGAAGAAAAACAACTCAACGGATGGTTTAAGCAACAAAAAAGGTACATCTCCCATGAAAAGGTAGTCGTGGCAAAGGGAAACCTTAAGAGAGAAGCTAAATCTCTTTTAATAGAAGCACAAAACAACTCAATAAAGACCAATTATATCAAAGCAAGAATAGATAAAATGCAACTGAGTAGTAGATGTAGATAATGTGGTGATAGAGATGAAATGATCTACCACATAATAAGCGAATGAATCAAATTAGCATAGAAAGAATATAAGATTAGAAATGAATGGGTGAGCAAGAAATGTGCCAGAAATGTTAATTTGACTATATAGTCAAATGAATATGCACAATCCAGAATAAGTCCTGGTGAATAAGACACAAAAATTCCTTTTGGATTTTGAGATACAACCGGATTACCTAATCTTGGCAAGACGTCCAGACTTAGTAATAATCAACAAAAAAAAAGAGAACTTGCAGAATTGTGAACATTGCTGTCCCAGCGAACCACAGAGTAAAATTGAAAGAGGGCGAAAAGGAGAATAAATACATGGACCTTGCTTGTGAATTGAAAAAACTTTGAAACATAAAAGTGACTATCATACCAATTTTAACTAGTGGTCTTGGCACCTATTGGGTGCCAAGAGCACTGTTGGGTGGTTGTTTTGGTTTCATGACATATCAACCTTTGTAGGTTATTTAATTCCAAATCCATTTTTATACAAATAATCAGTACTATTTCAAACAATTCAGTTTAGCATGAGTACACAGTTTAATTGTCAAAGTTTGTGAAAGTTTCAAGTAAAGAAAAAAAATAACGGGACGATTAGAAACTGTCCAAACTACAGGGTTATTGAGATCAGCCAGAATACTGAGAAGAATCCTGGCGATTTGAGGAGATTTGCTGTCACTCAAACTCCAGTGAAAGACCATCAGCTAACGTTGATGTGAAAAACTCTCAAGGATTAAAAGAATAATGTGAATATCGTGAGTGAAAGTAGCAAAGAAGCACAAAAGTCTAGGTACGATTGAGTGGGAAAGGTGATTCACGGGGAATTGTGCGAAAAACTAAAATTAAACTATGCTACTAAACAGTGTAAGCACAAAATGGAATGAGTTGAAGAGAATAAGACGCATAAAACGGATTCTGTACGGATTCTGGTATTGGCGTATAACATTTAGTTGCGGGGTCAAATTTCATTTTGTTGTGCGATTTCCGGTAGATCACCTTTTAATTGCATTGAATGTGTGTAGTTAAATAAGAATGCTCGACACCATATATATATATATATATATATATATATATATATATATAACCATGATTTCTTGCTGTGATTGAAAACCATCAAAAAAGAAAAATTTTAGCATAAGAAGAGTTCTCAATGCTGTCATGCCAGAACAGATACATAAAGAATTAAATTATGGTCACTATATGTTCATTATTTTGAGTTCCATGTTCTTTTTTTGCATAATCTCCATACGGAAATATGAAAAGAGATCTAAGTAACTTGTTTAATATTCGGAGGTATCTTCACGATCTAAGATGATAGTACACGTGACATTGACGCAAAAAAATCTTTTAAAATTCAAAATAACGAAAATGATAAAGTTATCTTTAATTACAAGTGACATCATGACGAAGAAAAATTCTTGACATTCTAAAATACAGGAGAATCAGTTATCAGATTCTTAAAGATTAAGCGGTAGATGACATAGCTAAAATTTATTAAACTGTCTACATTTATGTACCAATTTGCTTCTCTTGCTCAGCAATTTGTTTCAATAGGTTTTTGGGTGCATAATTCTTCTTACAGTCACATTACGCAGTTGTGGCCACAACCGTTATGAACATGGGTTTTCTTTAAAGGAGATTTGCACATCACATCCTTTATTTTCCATATATTTTTGAATAATGTTGAATTGTTTGAGGATGTTCTGTTAGTGAAGATGAGTTAATGGTTGTATTATTTACTTTTTCCATTTCATTGGCACCGTTGTATATTTTTTCATCATTGTTGTTAACTTCTCTTTTGAAGGTGGCTTTATATATGACATTGTTAATTAATCTATTACCGTTCAAGGGGTATTGAGTTCTATCCTTTCATTTGCCTTTGTCATTCTGATTATAATTCTTTATATGTAATATTTAGATATTATGCCTGCTTATAACTTTTTTGATTTGCATTATTTTTGTGAAAGTGTTTGTTCCGTGTGGTAGATTTTTTCTTGTGTTTTATCAATAAGAAAGCATGATTCCTTTTTGGAGATCTTTCTGGATCAGAATCGTTTTCTCCCTTGTCATCCAGTTTTTCAGGGGAAAGGATCGTACAATGTTTCCCTTTCTCGTTCTTTAATCATTGTTATTGTTGTTGTTTTGAGTATAATTCAGATTGGTCAACATTTCTCTATTTTTGAAGACTGTTTCATAATCCATTTTAGCTTTGTTGAATATGTTAATATTGTTTGAATTTGTTGCTAGCCTGTGTGCTATTGATTTGCAAATACGTTTTGTAATGGTGAGCGGATGATCTGATTTGATATTAATGTATACGAGTTGTTTTTTTGTTTTCCTTTTTTGTTTGTTTGCTTGTTTGTTTTTTTTTTGCCGGGGGGGGGGCTTTTGCTTTCGTTGGTTTGATATTTTTCTTTAAGGTTGCCAGGTACCATTGTTCAAATTGAATGTGACATGTGGAAAATTAATTTCTTTTTTTTTTACTTAGACACAACGTCCTAATTGAAGAGATGTTTTTTTGAAAATGTTATTAAGTTCCTTTTCCTTGCACAATCCATTTTACGGCCAAATTACGAATTTTTTAAATGAAATTCATGGACTTTTTTCTTTGTAAAAAGATACCTACGATTACAAAATTTTAAAGCCGCAAAACATTTCCATCCTCATAGCAAATGATCAGTATCATTTTTTGTCTAAATTAACTTTTGGAAACTAGAAAGGAATTTTGACAAAGTTTTAAGATTTTTATTTTTTTATCATTGATATTAATAAACTGTAGAGCAAAGTTGACATTTTTTATTAACGAGCTCTTCAGTAAAGGAGGAAGGGATTTTATGACTAATTGACTCACGACAAACTTTTATTTTCTATCCCGTGGAACCATTTTATTGCATGTTTTGTGATTTTTAATTCGTTCACATTCATTGTATTTTTCACAGCGTTACATAAGTTAGTTCAAAATGATTTTGTAAATTCTTCCAATTGTTTTTCTTTAGGTTAAGTAGACTGCATTCTAAGTAATTTTTTAAATTCTCACTGTCGTCTTGGAGAGTAATGAAAGCTCATTGTAGTAATATTTTTTACAATATATATATATATATATATAAGCACAAAACAACTCAATATATATATATATATATATATATATATATATATATATATATATATATATATATATATATATGCTTAGGTTAGGCTGAAAAGTTCACAGTCTGCTCAAGATACCTAGATGGAATGTGACCAAATGGGTATTTTTTCAACATAGTCCCCCTTGTGGTCCACGCACTGTTAAAGTGCGTAGTGGTAAAAAAAAAGTCAACAGCAGATATATATATATATACGTGTGTACATGAGTATTTTGGTGAATATTCTTTCATATGAATCTGGAGTAGTATTAATTCTTTATGTGTTTTATTTTTCCGGAAGTTATTTTTGACAACACTGCGCAAAGATCAAATCAGAATTAGTAGAACCACGTACAAACAAACAGGCGCACTTACACAGACCCACACACGTACTTAGCGTCACGATTCTTGTCATAAGAAAGAAATCAGCGACCCGAGTTCAAATCTTGAGCTGGGCTGATGGTGTTTCATAGCGTGGGAAAGGCAGGAATCCATATCTGCACTCCTTCCTCGGTATGGGTAAATTCGTGGTGTTTAGTTTGGTAAGGCAACCCGCCTAGGAGAAGGAAAACTCTGAATTCAAAACGGTTATACTCCACTGAAAAATTCGTGGTAGCGGGATCATGCACACACACGCACACGAATTCGGATTTGATATTTTTTATTCAAAATCTGTTGTATGACAAAAGCATTTTACCTCTTCCTCGATAAAATTCGTTCGTATTATTATTTAATTAACGATTATATATTTTATAATCATGTGTATATATTCTATTTACCAACCTCTCCGCTCGGGCAGGATATGACACAAGGTCAATTTTTAAGCGGAGTTTGAATTTAGAGTTTTCCTTCTCCTTGACTAGTTGCCTCACCAAGGCTGAAGAACCAGTCTGCCCTACTATTTACCCATAACTGGAGTGAGAACGATTAGATTCATACCTTTCCCAAGAGTATTAGTGCTATGTGAAATGCAATCAGTCTTGTTCAGGATTTGAACTCGTGTCACCGTGTCCATTTCCTACGACGATAACCATTACACCACGGGCACCTCCAATTAATATGTGTATTATATATTTATATAGAAACACTGGGATAAAGTGAGAGTAAGATGTGTGTGTATGTATGTGTGTGTGTGTGTGTATATTAATAAAAATATGCGTCTCTACAGAATCGGTATTTTTCTTTCTCATTAATTTAATAGAAACTTTAAATTTAGTATGGTATATACAAGTTTTATCTGCTATGTGTAAACTGTGGACGTAAATATTGATTAGTAAAACAACTTCGGTTTATTTTAAATACACTAGTATTAGCTGCTGAGTGTCTTTTGTCAGCCTGATTCGAAAGGTTAATTTTCGTCGTACTGATATGTCTGATTATTCCGTACAAAGAAACATTTGGAAGATATTCTCCCGAAAAATAGAGCAGACTTTTTTTCTATATCGAATAGCTATTCAATCTATGATTCACTTGTCGGTTTGATCTCAGCATTTATTGAAATTTCCCATGTGCTCTCGGTCATTACGTATCTTTCATCTCTTCTGCTTGAGGTCCTCACGAATATTTCTAAAACGTGTCATCCTGCTAGTCTCACCATTTTATATTATTGTATTGAATGACAAAACTTTCAAAGAAATCACGCTTAAGTATTTTAATGACCTTTAAAGTACACAAATATCAACAGTATCACCCATAAATAAGTACACCTATTCCATTTTAAAAAGAAAATCTTTTCTAAACAAAATATACCGATATTTTGCCATCACTACTGAAACACTATTCATTAAAAACCGGTATTATTAGATATTATTTATTACTAAGCTTTAGCTAAAAATGTTACTGTGTAGTTGTAAAAAAAATTATTGCAGACTTTGCCCACATGAAATCTTATTTTTGGCTACTGAGGTGTGGCAAATTTATTTTTGGTTACTGAACTGTTGCAATTTTATATTTGATTACTGAGGTGTTGCGATTTTATATTTGATTACTGAGCTTTTGCAATTTTATTTTTGATTACTGAGGTGTTGCTATTTTATTTTTATTCACAGTTGTGTTGTAATTTTATTTTGGATTCGAGTGTCTGATAATAATTAATGTCTGTTGCCTGATAGACATATTTTCTCGTGGAAGGCGTATTATAATATCATTTGACCAAGCAAATAGAAATCAATTAAAACAGCAAGAATGGGTATATCACATTACTGACACGATAGCAAAATAAGTATATATCTTCACCGGGAGGCACATAAGATAAGTATTGATATATGTGCTATTACGTTCACTTTTGGACTGATAACTTTCGGAAAAGTTTGGACCACCTTATTTTTTAAAGTGGAAACCACTTTATCCTCTAAATTATGTTTTAAATAGTACCCCCACAATTCTATAAGAATACCTTTTGTATTAAATAACCCACAAAGGGTGATAAGTCTGAAAAGAAATTGAATCAAACCATATGTATATTTATATATATATGGATTTACCTACTCCTTCACACGAGCAGACCTAGTCGGCTAGGGCTGTAGAATAAACCGACAGCACTTCTGCAGAGAAGTAAGATCTTCCCCCAACAAGTGTCCTGGATATGACATTAAACAATCTGATGGTGAGGTTCAAGTGATAGTGGAACTTTACGTGCTTATGCTAAAATGAATTGTTTGAAATAGAGCTGTTTGTCTAAACTGAATATCTTGAAATAGAAATGTTTTTGACAATTAAAATATGTACTTACATTTAAACTGCGTACTTAAGCTAAGCTGAAGTGTTTGAAATAGAACTGGTTTTGAAATTAAAACTGTACTTACACTAAACGGAATTGTTTAATATAGAACTGTTTTGACATCTGACTGTGTGTTAACAAAATCTGTACTTACACTAAACCGATTTCGTTGAATTAGAACTGAATAGCCTGAAATAGAAATGTTTTTGACAATTAAACTGTGTATTCATGCCAAACCGGATTGTTTGAAATAAAACTGATTATTTGTATAAAAATGGATTTGGCATTAATTACCCGCAAAGGTTGATATGTCATAAAATCCAAAAAACCAACCAATCTCACAAGCAGGATGCGACACACGATAAATTCTTAAGCGGAGTTTATCAGGTTTGAATTCAGAGTTTTCCTTCTCTTTACAATATAAAGCTAAAGATTTCAGATAACTCTCTACCCAATGCTGAAGAAAGATTACTATGATTCATAGCTTTCCCCAGGTACGCGAAAATGGGGACTGCGAACGGTCTCGCCAAGGATGTGAAGTCCTCTCTCTCTCTCTCTCTCTATATATATATATATATATATATATATATATATATATATGCTATTTATACTTTAAGGAATAAGTGGTTCATGCTTTTTCGAATGTTGTTAATTCAAAAGGGAATGTAATAGTATATATATATATGTGTGTGTGTGTGTGTGTGTGTGTGTATGAATCTAACAAATCTATGTATCTATCTATTTATCTGTATATATATATATATATATATATATATTGGTTCGTTCGAAATTTAAATTTTTCGCATATTCTAATCTTTCTTAAGGCTTTATCAGTGCTGAAATTAAGAGAGAAATCTTTCTTTTTTTTTTTTTCTTATTTTTTGGTGGGGGTGGTAAGAATTTGTAGTTTATCACCGCAACAAAAATGTCCAGTAATGACTTTTCTTTCTTAGATCCTTTTGAACAACCATATATATATATATATATATATATATATATATATATATATGCTTGCGTGTGAGAGTGAGAATGACTCTATCACCCATAAATTAGTACGCAAAGTTTATTTGATTAAAAGTTTATCTTCTAAATCAAACAGATCAGTATTTTATGATTTTTGCGGAATATTGAACAATCAAAAATGACATCATTAGATATTATCTATAACCAAATTCAGCAGCATGGATTCTGAAAATGGATTAACTTTTACTTTGAGTTGTTATAGGGTGTTTTTTTTTTTTTTTTTTTTTTGGCAGGGGGTTTACTGTGCTGTAAATTTTACAAGTAAAGATAATATGGTTATGAAAGGGAAATTTCTCAAAGAAACTCAATCTCTTTTTATAGCAGCCCAAAATAACGCCTCAGGGTTAAAGGAAAAAGCCATAAGACGCAACAGAGTAGAAAGTGCTTTTTATGAGGAGAAAGAGATGAAACTGTTAATCACATAGTAGGCAAAAGCAGCAAACTAGCACAAAAGAAGTACAAAAATAGGCATGACTGGGTGGGAAAGGTGACACACTGGGAATTGTGCAAGAAACTAAAATTTGACCATACTGCCACCTGCTATATGCATACACCAGAATTACTCCTAGAGAATGAAGCGCATAAAATTCCCTGGGAGTTTGCGATACAAATGGATTCCCTAATCTCGGTCAGAAGACAAGTTCTAGTATTGATTTAGAAGAAAAAAGGACTTACATATAGTGTGTTTTGCCGTAGAGGCGGAAGATTGTGAGAAAATAAAAGAAAGCAAAATTTAAACAAATACCTGAATTTAAAAATCTGGAATATGAGGGTGACGGTGATATCAATTATAGTTCATGCTCTTGGAACGATCCCCGAAGGCTTGGAAAAAAGTCTGAACGAACTGAAAATCAGAAGAAAGTATCTATATCACCCAGACTACACCACTGATTATGTTGGCATGAATACTTAGAAAAGTCCTGGAGACCTGAGGAGACTCGATGTCACTCAGACTCCAGTGAAAGACCACTGTCTCAGACTCGTGTGAAAATATCGCTCGGGGTAAATAGATGCATTGAAGAAGAAATAATACGTGACTGGATGACAAGGGAGAAAACTATTCTGATCCAGAAAGATCTCCTAAAAGGAATTATGCTTTGAAATTATAGACCGACAAGGTGTTTACACTTGATGTGGAACATCTTAAAATCATTGATCCGAGAGGAGATCTTTAACTCACAAGTAAGCCGCAGACTGTTTTCTTAAGAACAGAAATGATGCCACAAGGGAAGAAAAGGAACTAGTTATCTACAGTACTATGATTAGTACAACCTCAAAAAGAGCAAGGCGAGACGAAAAAATGAAGCCATGGGGGTGGATAGACTTCGATATGCTCCTCCAAAGCTGGATAATCGACTGTGTCACAATGAACAAGATATCCGACAAATTCCATCATGGAAGCCAAGAAAAACTGGAAGGTAGAATAAATAGCAGAAGAATAAACATTAGCTATGGTGAAAATTCAGATAGGTATCTTTGTAATTGCATGGATGCCACTTGATCACATACTTGAATTAGAAATAAATGTGAATAATCATTTTCGTAAGACATATATATTTATATATATTTTTAGTTTAAAAATAAAATTCTTTATAATCTGTCATGTTTAGCAACAAATATTTCCGTTGATCATTTTATACAAAAAAATCCTATCCAATGATTTGCTCTCTATAGATAACATAAAAGATATTTTGCTTCTTTTCAGATTTTCGGTAAGGTTGTTTTCATTTTAGACGATATCGAAACCTGAATAAGAATTATAAAAATCATCCCTATGTCCACCAGAACCTGGATACCTTATGAGAACATAGAAGTGGATGCTTAAATCATACAAGCAGAGGCACCTGGCGTTATCCTGGCTAAAAAAGATATCTAAAGCATATTTTGTGAAACAAAAATATATTCTACTAAAGCTTTTAAATGATTTTCTTCAAAACTTCATTTTGGGGAGACATATCGAGCTAACACTTTAAAATCACACCTCTAAAAGAAAGATTCCTCAAATGATCTCAATTAAAATTCTAATATATAGACAAGAAGTGCCATGTAAAAGTATATAGACAGCATTATTTCTTTAATGTTTTAGTGAGCAATTAGACCGTCGACCACATGCCTCCTCCATATGATGAGAAAAATTATAAAGAATAAAGCATAAAGGGATTATTGGCATTAAAGTCTTTCAGTGTTCTGAACCGAATCCCAAAATAAAAGCTGGGTGTTCTCGTGGTTAAAGCGGTGGACTGCGGAATTGTAGTAAGCGGGTTCGTACTCTAGTCGTTCTATTACGTTCACTTTCGGTCAAATACCCTTGGGAAAGGTAAAAAAAACCTTATCCTCCCAGCTATGGGTTAAATAGTACCAATACTGTTCTTCTAGGAGAATGGCGTTGGCATTAAATAACCTACAAAGATTGCTATGCCATTAAACAAAGAAGACAAACAAAAATTAAAATATTTCTTTTGCATCAGAAACAGGTCAATTGCTCCTAATTAATTTTGTCAATGCATACATGTGCCTGATCTAGATAAAAAAAGCTAGTAGAACTATTACGAGTTAAAACTTAAGAGAATGAAAGGGATACTTTTCGTCTCTGTCGCTATAATCATTCAAGTATCCTGCGTTGGATTGTCACTTAAACTTAAAGGGGGAAAAGTGTTTCATGAGCAACACAAGCATATAGGAATGGAAATCGTGGGATGCAGCATGGTGGGTGTGAAGTGGATAAATTCAAAATATGGTCAACAACAAAGTTCTCCAGATGCTGGATTGAAGAAATTTATAGGTCAACGGTCAGGATCAAATAGTTCAGTCAGGTAACTGCTGCAGCTCATCTCAATCGGTGGCGTCGATTTGTTGTATATTGACCTACGACCTGGTCGGGCTGTTAAAATAGGAAATGTACCTATGTAAATAAGAGGTGCATCCGCTCTAGGAATATCAGAATATAACCTTGACCGTGGATGGGTTGAATGAGTGCGATTGTGACATCCACAAGAAAGTAGGCGTTGAACTATTATATAACTCGGTGAAGACAAGAAGTCGGTTAGTTTGGAGACCAGACCCGCTGGTGACAAGATGCGATAGAGAAAGCAAGCACCCAGCAGAGGGAGCCCTCAGGCCCCCGATTGAGCAGTTTGGAAATCAGACCAGTTAGTGAGAATAGGCTGGATTGAGGAACATGTTCCAGAGAGGCTGGGTCCCCATGCTCCCGGTTGAGCAGCCCAGGAGAACGGGAAAGAAACTCTGATGGCCTTGAGAGTTGGGGTCAATATGTTGCAGTTCTGTTCGGTCTCCAACTCCCTCTCACACACAACACTTTCAAATAAAGTGAGAGGTATATTTTTCTAAGAACTGTGTCACTCGTTATTATTGTGTCGTCGTTATGATTCTGCATGCATCTGAATATAAGTATGCAACAGATTGATGAGAAAAACAGCCATCAAATGAATACCATGACTCTAATCCAATCTATACAATGAAACTGCATTACCCTTCACACAGGTAATGGGGGCACATTCTGCTAAAGGTGGAGCTTCTAACTTCGAATGCAAAAAATCTGCTGCAGAGCATAATCCCAACTTACTTAGATGCAAAATCCTTATTAACATAGCAACTTTTTGATGTAAGAACTTTATCCATAATAAACTAGCTACCCGAACTTACAGCATCTGCAGTCGAGTACAATGTAGAAATTTTATGTGTACAAGAACATAGATTTTACTATTGTGAAGTAGGATTAAAATGGTTTGACATTTGCCTGATCATCTGCGGCGGAAAATTTCAGTTAATGCGGTGGAGGAATGCTTCTCAGTTCTCGTGCTTTAAAATAATTAAACTGCATAAAGAGAACCCAACCGAGAATTATGTGTGCGACATTTCATGGCAACACTTGCACAATGATTGTCTCTTGCTACAGTCCCACCAATGTCAGTGATAAAGCGATTATCACAACTTTCTACGACGGGCTATTTTCCCTTATTCGACATATTCCCAAATACAACGTTCAAATCATCGGTCGAAACATGAATGCTCAAATAGACAAAGGTGAAAATACTCTATTTTGCTTGCGCAACTTATCAAACGGAAATGGCAAATGTCTAGCATAATTTTCACTCAAGACAAATATGAAAATAATAGATTTTGCGTTCACTTGTTAAAGGTACTATTTACCAACCCCTCCGCTCGGGCAGGATATGACACAAGGTCAATTTTTAAGCGGAGTTTAACAGGTTTGAATTCAGAGTTTTCCTTCTCCTAGACTAGTTGCCTCACCAAGGCTGAAGAACCTAGTCCGTCCTACTATTTACCCATAGCTGGAGGGAGAATAAGAGGGTTCATACCTTTCCCAAGGGTATTTGCCCGAAAGTGAACGTAATAGCGCGACTGGAGTACGAACTCGCGTACTACGATTCCGCAGTGCATCGCTTTAACCATTACACCACGAGGACACCCTAAACTCTTCTGTGCCTAAACTATAAATTCAAAAAAAAAAAAAAAAGGAAGGGAAAACTATAGATCTGAACTAACCAAAATGACGCTAAAGCACTGTTAGATTATAAATTTATAAGCAAGAAGTGGATAAATAGCGCTATGTAATGTGATGCATACTTTTCTTTTTAAGAAATATCTTCCGATCACAGAATAGTCTTGATAAAGATACGCCTGAATCTACACAGAAACCAACAAAACCACACATTATAACTAGTCCTCCCTTACTAAAGGAGATATATGTAATAAATATACTGTATCTCTAGGAAACAAATTTATTTGTCTTGATGAGACATCTGGAACACATACGCCATATGGAGAATGTGAAAACTTTGTTTCCGCTTACATGTCAGTAGCCAAAAATCTCAAGGCAATAATACTGTTTGTAGATTTCTTCAAGACATTCGATTCCATATACAGAGGAAATATGGGACCAGTACAACTTGCATATGGTCCTCCCAAAGAAATTGTTTTCGCTATAATGATGCTTTACACGAATGTTTCGTTCATTTGATAGGGACACCGACTTCTTTACCTTTGTCGCTAGAGTCTTCTAAAGAGACGTCTTATCACAGTAAATTTTATACTCTGCATAAATTACGTACTACTAATAGAAAATGGTTTCGCATTAAAAAGACAGAAGCAGAAACTATGACAGACGCAGACGACAAAGACGACCTACCACTTCTCACAAATAAACCAACCCAAGCAGAATCCCTTCAACATAACCTAGAGTAAGTAACAGGAGGTATTGGCCTCTACGTGAATGCCAATAAAACAGATTTCATGTATCTTAAACAAAACGGAGCCATCTTCACTCTAAGTGGAGAGACTCTAAAATCAGTGGACCAGTACACATACCTCGGCAGCGACATCACATCTATGGAAAACTATATCAATATACGCTAGGCGAACGCGTAGAATGCTATTGACTGCCTAATGATCAAATGGAAATATAGCCTATCCGGTGGAATAAAAAGGAATTTCTTTCAAATTTTGGCTGTATCCATTCTTCTTCCATCTCACAAACAATTCAAGTAAGACGAGCAAGATATTATTAGAGAAGCAATGACGAACTCAAAAGTGAATTTATTTTCTTTTTACTCCTGCACATATATACTAATTAAAAAATGAATAATAAAAATTTGTTTTCAGGATGAAAAAGACATGCTCTGGACATTTGTTTTCTGGATTAGTTTAGACTTCCAATTCCGCCGATACCAATTCTATTTGTTTACTGTCAATATAAGATCTATCTGATTATTTTGCACCAAAATGTCCCAAGAAATATTTTGGTACAAGGAGAAGGGTGTGCCTGCGGACACCAACCTTATAATTTTTCTTTACAAATGATTCCTTTCTAATCAATTCTATTCCAAAAAAATATCTTAACGATCATTTACCGTTAAGAACATTTTACGTATTTTGGACCGCTTTATTATCTTTTCGAAAACTGTATGTGTATCTTCATATCATATTCTAGAGGGGTGCTCACCACATCCCCTGTAATTACAAGGTATGACGCAAGGTCTGATTAGGTGAGAGAAATCCTGTAAGAAATCATCTCGAATTGCTGATTGAAAAATTGATCGTTAGTTGACATTCCTTCTGACGGAGGCCACTCAGACACTGAGCAATGAACTCAACCCTATTTCTTTTATTGATGATAAGGGCCAGTGGGACTGGACCCATTTATTTCTTCTCTAGCCGGAGCCAGAGAATTAATTGCTTTTCTCTCATCTGGTGTCAGAGAACACTTCTAGATAGTACAATATATCTTATACATAATTGACGTAAGACTTTCTCTCTTTCTCCATTATATCAGTGTTACTTACTCTTGCTTTTCCCTTGCAATGAGCATCCTTTGTGTCTACAAAAGACACTTACGTCATAACTATGTCTAGTTATGTCACTACGTTGCATCACGAGGTGAGCTTGGGGTATTTGGTTTGGTTTATTAGTTTAAAGCCATATCAACTACTTGTAGGCTATTAAAGCCGAATTTGATTTATTTTATATGTTTAATTGTAATGGATGTTGTTTTAATGCTCAAATGCTTCTGTTTTGTTTTTATTTTGGTAATATTGTTTACATACATTCGTATGATTTCAGGTATCCCTGTCAAAGATGAACAATTTATACACAGTTACGTCATTTAAAGGAACCCAATATATCACCAAATTACTTGAAATTATAGAGTTTCAAATAACTAATAATAATAATTCTTATTAAACAATTGAAACTTCAAGAAATTATTCATGATAAAAAATAATCAGCATAAAATTAAATGGCTTCACCTACTTCTGTATAACATTACCATTATTTTTTATCTAATTATGATAATTTGATTACACACAATTATATGGTTTCTCGTTGTCCCATCGAATACTATATATATATATATATATTATTATATGGGTCAACGTGAAACCATATAATTGTGTCTAAACAAATTAAGTTGTGCTGATATCATGGATTTACTTCTCTTTCTCCCTCTCCCTCTCTCTCTCTCTCTCTCTCTCTATCTCTCTTCTGTCCCTGTCACCCATCGTTCCTGACAGGTTTTCCAAACTACACCTTGTGTCCTTACATACCTGGTGTAGATTACTTTTTGCTGGTTGGCCAAAACATGCATATCTATGTGTATGGGTCCATTGAAGAACGTCACATGAGTTCATCCACGCTTCTCCAGCAGTTTCCCGCATGTCTTCTTCGTCTAACTTGGAAGTTTTTGAGATAGGAGGTTAGTGGCAGTATAGCTGTTGTTTTGTGGGCAGTTGCTTCCAGGATTTTTTCAGTATATCTCGTTGCACTCTTGTGCCGTTCCCGTCAGGGTTTTTCTCAATGCATTTTGTCAGTGTCCATGTGGTGCATCCGTAGAGTCGTATTGACACAGCTACTGCTAATAAGAAACCCCGTTTAATTTCATTGGAGAGATCAGATTCTCATATGTTTGATAGCTGTTCACGCTTTCGCTTGGCACACACAAACGGTAGATGAGACAGTTTTGTTTATGTCTGTTTGGAAAGCTTATTGTTTTCCCCTTTAGAGTTTTTCACATCAGTTTTAGCTGATGGTCTTTCACATGACTTTCAGTGACAGTAAATCTCCTCAAGTCTCCAGGACTCTTCTCAGTATTCTGACCGTTCTCAATAATGCTGTCGTTTTGATGGTCTCCACTCGGCTGCCAACATCCAAGTCCTCCAGTCCCCTTAATAATCCTTTAGTTACTGTGCCAAAAGCACCAATCACAATTGGTAGAATCATCACCTTCATGTTCCACAGTTTTTTAAATTCCCTAGCAAGATCGAGGTACTTATACTTCTTTCACATTTTTTTCAATTTTATTCCCTGGTCAGCCGGAATAGCAAAGTCGACAATTTTGAAAATTCTCTTTTTTTTCGTCGTTGATTATTATAAGGTCTGGTCTTCTGGTCAACATTTGGTAATCCGTATGTACGTCCAAGTCCCATAGGAGTTTATGTGTGTCATTTTCTAGAACAGATGTTGGGTTGTACATATACCATTTGTTGGTATGGTCAAATTTAAATTTATTGCACATCTCCTAGTTGATCACCTTGGCCACCCAGTCGTGTCTAGTCTTTTATTCCGTCTGTGCTAATTTGCTGCATTCGCTTATTATGTCATTGATGGTTTCAGTTCTGTCACTGCATAGCCTACATTTGCTATTTTATTGCGTCTTATCTATTCTCGTTTTGATATTATTATTATTATTGTTATTTGAATGTAAACAAAACGCACAGCAATAAACTCCCAAACACAACAACTGAGGACGACTAGCAAAATGGTCAAGAGCGCTTTGGTTAGTTTAGAGTACTTTCCTCACTACCTAGACCTAGACATAAGAAAAATTACAAGAAGACTCGAACATCTTCTCTTGAAATCTGGTAAAGAAAACTATCTGTGGTTTTTAACCGAACATGTATATATATATATATATATATATATATATATATATATATATTTGTGTGTGTGTGTGTGTGTGTGTGTGTGTGTGTGTGTGTGTGTGTGTGTGTGTGTGTGTGTGTGTGTGTGTCTAAAATTTGCTTCCAGTATTTTGGTTTTAACAGTTAAGAACAAGAACATTATGAGAAATTTTAAAATCTTTGGTCAGCAAAATAAAACGCAGAATTTTTTAGTTTGTTTTGTTTGCTTTTTGAACTTCTGTTTTTTTTATTTCTTTCTTCTGTTTATTGAATTGTTTTATAATAATTGCAAACCAAAGCACCATCTTTATCTACTAAAATCACCAACAGCACCAATGCCCCCCCCCTTGGAAAAGCCAGAGACATGAAGACGTGCTGATCTATGCATGAATAATACCATGATAAATTTGAGAATTATTATCATCATCATCAGGGTGTGCTGACTCCACAGATTTCATTGACTCTCTTTCTCTCTCTCTCTCTTTCCCTCTCGCTATCCGTTCCTATCTGTCATCGTTCTTGATAAATCTTTTAGATGACATTCAGTGTCCTCATAAAACTGATGAATGTAATTTTTTTGTTGATGACACCAACTTGATTAAAACATGATTTCTGTTTTATTTCACTTCGCGTACAGATCAATAAGCCTTGCTGCCTGTTTTAGGCTATGTAGCATAGTGTTTACTTGTGCAGGTGCATTTACAAAAGGTTTCAGACCATCTGCGTAATCTGCACAAGTAAATATTTTCTACGGGATATCGTCTCCTTTTAGTAGGGAAATCATGTTCGTATATATATAGTTATATCCAACACTAATAATTCTAAAACAAATCTATTTGACCCTTAGATTGGAAACTTAACAGAAATGAAAACTCCAGTTCAGAGAGGATCTGGAAGTAATGACAACCAAGGCGCACTTCACACTGCAAAGATCTTTGGAACTGGAGCCTCACAAACGGATGCAGTTTCTTTTCATTCCCAGGACACGCTATGTTGTCATTACTTCTAGATCCACTTTAATCCGAAGAGTAAGCACCAGTTAAGTTCTAATTTAGGAATAAAGTTGAAGATCTAATCTTTTTTTAAATTACTATTTGACCGCAATACTTGAAGTCATAAAATTGTGTTCAATTTATTTGTATTAGGAATTGGGGAAATTCCTGCATGTACACCCGTTCAAATTCACCGGGAAAAACAATTTTCAAATATTTTTTCCTTTTATGATTTAATCGAATTAGACGCTTAAACTATTCGCATTTTTTTCTTTATTTTTCGAAAAAAAATCTTATATAAATCTGAAAACAGGGTTCCATTTGATATTATAATTCAATGTCAAATGATTGCTAGGACGAGTATTAAAAATGGATCCTGCAGTCGAAAAAGTTTTGAAAATTTGACCTGTCTAGTTATTTGTCTTTTCCTACACTAACTCTTCTGGAAATTGGTGATCATTGTACATTGAGATAAAATTTGAAAGTGAACCACACTTCTTTAAAGAATGTAAGATAATTGTTTAGGTGTGTGTGTGTGTATGTTTGTTTGTTGCTTTTTTTGTTTTTGTTTTTTTTTTTAGAAATATACAAACTTGCGTTGAGTTGGAGGGTCTAATTAATTCAAATCCCACCCACAAAAAAGAATAAACAGGTGAACAAAATAAAATATTACGTACAGATATAAATGGCAGCGCATTCGACGTTACGATTATCTTCCTACTGAAATGGAATTGGTAACCAGAATTCAAAACCTGGACGAGGCTGTTCATATAGTACTTCGCGCTAATACCTTTGGAAATACATGAATCCTTCTCCCAAACCCCACTCCATATATAAATAAATATTAGGACAAAATTGCTTCATTAACTTTGGTTAAGCAACAAATCTTGAAAAAGGGAAAATCTGAATTCTAACCAACTGTACTCCGCTTAAAAAGTGTGCTGATGTCATACCCAACCCGTTATGGAGAGATTGTGTAAATACATGCATGTGAATATAATTGCTTACAAAGGACTATTAACATTATCTACTTGAAACCATACAACCATAAACAAAAACATCTAGCTGGAACATTGAATCAACCAAGAAATATCGATACGCCTTAATAACAGGCAAGCAAGCAACCTTTGTGTCTCACGTGAGAACTAATTATTTCCTGTCCAATTAAAAAGGTTTGTTGTTTTCAAATCACAATAGTTTATTTTGGAAACCATAAATTGAATTCTAAAAGTACACATAACGTGCAATATCTTAAATTATTTTGAATATATATTTCACGAATGTAATTGAAATTATTTGAAAATTAGCCGTATATCAACCTGTAAATAAAATGAACCGTAAAGAGCCAATTTTTTATTATGTTCCTACAACAATATTTCCTTTATTTCTCAGACATTCATATAGTTTAGGTATAGCTGTTATCTCACATGATATTAGAAATTAGATGATTTTGGTTTGGTTTGGTTTGGTTTGGGGTTTTTTTTGTTTTTTTTGTTTAATGGCGTATCGACCAAATGATTTCATGTAATGTGTCCTTAGTATGACACTAAACTGAACCCTGGGGAATGCTTAATTACTGCTTTGTTATTATTGTTCCTTGAGCCAAATCTGAACCAGCGTAGTAGTCCAGTCTATAAGTCAAATAGATCAATTTGGGATAACGCTTAAATGATTGTGAAATTCATTAATTTGGTTCTCAAAACGTTGATATTCCGACTTAAATTTAATCTGTTTGAAATAATTGTAAAGATATTTTTTTTTGTACCATGTATAATGGAGAATATAAGGCTCGAACCAACGTCGGCATTAAGTAATCCAAAAAGGGTTGACATGACGAAATAAACCAACGGAACTCTTTTCATTTAAATTCAAACATATATAAAACTTTAGATACCAAATGCGTACAGAAACATGCATATCCTAACGAACTAGAAATAAAATACAATGACACAGGTAACGAATCGATATTTGTTTCAGCATCCGCAGGAAAAACTCCCCCAATGCCACTATTAGAGGTGTAGGAATGCTTCTCGGTTATTGTGCCTTAAAATCACGAAATAGAATTTCGAGAATCCAGTCAAGAATAATGTGGGCTACATTTAATGTCAACCCCTGTTCAACAATCGTCTATTCCGACATTCTCACTAACACCAATGATAAAACTGATATCCCCTGTTTCCTAACGAGCTATCTTCCCTTATGTGATACATTACCAAAACCAAGGTTCTCATTGGAAACGTAGATGGTCAAATAGGCAAAGACGAAAATAATAAATTATGCTTACACAAGTCGCCAAACTGAAATAGCAAATATCTAGCTGAGTTTTCTCTTGAGAACCGGCATAACTAAACATTAAATTCGAAAAAAAGAAAGGAGAACAAGAAGTGGATAAATAGTGCTTTGAACAGTGACTTATACACCTCTTTTGAAAGAGTATTTTATGACGAGAGAATCATCTCAGCAAAAATTCACCTGAGTCTACGCAGAAATAATAAAGAAACAAATATAACTTCACGGTATGACTGGCACTAACTTGCCAAAAATAAATTGAATCAATCTATATACGGCAACAGTAAGAAATAAGTTTGATACTCTTCATTTAAATGACATATTCCTAATCTACATTAGGCTTTTGCTTTGGTTGGTATATTCTCGGCTACTGCTTCTATATGGGTGAAAACAAAAGCCAAATGTAGAGTTCTCTGAGAGACAACAGTTAGGGAAAAACGTGATTATAAAAAAGTATTTGGTTTGATTTTTTTTTTTTTTTGTCTAAAGGCATATCAACCTTCGTATGTTATTTAACGCCAAAAACATCTTTAAGAACAACAGTGGTACCGTTTAACGTATGGCTTTAGTGATGAGGCAGACCGTATCTTTTCCAAGAGTATTGTTACGAAAGTGAGTGGAATGGCACGACTAGAGTCGAACTAGATTTCCTTGACGCCACAGTCAAGCCCTTTTGCCTTAAAGCCAAGGAGAATTCTATGATGTAAAAGGCATCCTTATGAAATAAAAGAAACAAAAAATGCCAATATTCAGAAACTTAAAAAGGCTCAGAGAAAAGTAAAATAACTAAATAGAACAACTAGAATATATCCAAGGCTAAATCAATAAAATCAGAAATTCAATTGAAGAGAGACAATCAAAATTAGCATGGCAGACAGTAAATGATGTAAACGGAAGGAAAAGCATCTCAAGTGCAAAACTAAATGCCGCGAGTCAAGAAGAACGAAGAGGAAAGAACATTTCCAGAATCATTTATAAAATTACCGAAAAATTATCAATGACCAACACGACGTCAAACTAGAACGGTGGAAGAACTTGACACAGTCCAGGAAAAATTAAAACAGAAAAGCTGCAAGCTTTAACAAAATACCTTCTGAATAAAAGAAGACAAGAAAATTTGGTGACATATATTTCCGTTTATGTAAAACTTTCCATAAACGAATTGCAAAAGTGGAATGGACGAAATTCTGCGTTCTCACTTTCCCTAAGAAAAGTGACTACGGAAGCTCTAAGAACTACACTGGCATAACTCTAACTGCTATAACTGCTAAGTCTTAGTATGCCCTACTTCTCAATCATATCCAACCAAAATTCAAGAAAATTCTCAGAAGAAATCAGAATAGCTTTCGAAGAAATCGATCAACAATATCACAGCTTCTGACTGTCCGTGTTTCCTTGAAGAAGTACGTGAAAAAACCCCAAGGCAACATTCTGGTTCGTAGATTTCTCCAAGGTATTCGTTTCTATACCCAAAAGAAAAATGGGGCTAATACTACAAGCATATGTTCTTCCCAACGAAAACGTTAATGCTATAATGATGCTTTACAAAACCTCGAAAGTACTGGTTTGCTCATAAAATAGCGACACCGACTTCTTCAACATTGTCGCTGGAGTCTGTTAGGAAAAACATAATCACAATATATATCTATACTCTGCCTAGATTATTTGCTTTAGATTAGTAAATCTAATTGCAGAAAATTGTTTTACTTTTTGAAAAAGTTAAGAAGCAGTAGAAACAATGACATATGTTGTCTAGCCAGATGATCTAGCTCTTCTCACAAATACTCCAGCCAAATTCGAATCCCGTCTGAAACTAGAGGGCAGGAGATATTGGCTTCCACACGTTTTAATCACGATTGATCCCCTGAAATCAGTGGACCAGTGCACACATCTCAGCGGCAATATCTCAGCAACTGAAAATGATGCCAATAGCAGTCCACACCTTTCCTATGCATAAGTTGTGAACTACTGTTAACATGTTATCGGTCTTATGGAAATCTGATATTTTTGATAAAATAAAACTGTATTCTTTCCAAGTCGTTGCGCTACTTAGAATCTAACGAAACAAATGAAGGAAAAGGTAGATAAGAACTGTATAAGAATGCTATGTCCTGTTTTAAACAAATCCTGAAAGAAAAATCCCACCAAACAGTAGTTGTACAGCCACTTACCTCCAATATCACAAACTATCCAATGTAAGACAAACAACACATGGTGGGCACAACTGGAGAAGTATGGTCGAAATTATAAGCGTCTTTCTCGGATGAACTCTTACACAAAGACACAACATAGAAGGCAAACCAGGACGAACTTACATACATCAGCTTTGTATGGACATGGGATGCGAACTAGTGGCCCTATTAGGAGTGATGAGTGATAGAGACAAAGAGCATAGGAAAGTCAGAGAATTCCCGTTCTATCTGTATAACTTGATGGTATGATCAGATTATATAAGACGATTTTAAGAATCAGTGGATATATTAATCTTTAATAACTTCCTTGATTTGACATAGACATGAATTCAGTCAGAGACTTCATTGACATTACCCACTAGTTCAATCTGAAACGGAGTGGCAGTACCGGCTATGGTTCCATCAACGGGCCAAATAGAAATATTTAATCATTTACTAGACTTGAAAACATTTAACTGAGCGCAAATTGATTATTAATATTAGATTACCAGAGAACATTAAACAGAAAGAAAGTAAATGAGGTCTGGTTCGTTTTAAGATAATGCTACTTACGAAGTATTCATTTATGAAACATATATATATGCATATATACATATATATATATATATATATATATATATATATATATATATATATATATATATATATATAGAGAGAGAGAGAGAGGGGGGGAGCGAGGGGGATTTCGTATTAAATAAACCAAGAGTTGATAGACCACAAAACACAAGAAACCAAGCAACCACTCTATGTATATATGTATATATTTATTTTCATGCTGAATCTGAAGAAATACTGTCAATCTTTTTTTAGTTGTTGATTCATATCAATACTTTCAACAGGATGGAAATAAATTTATAATCCTGATGTGACCGAATTTTGTTTTTTTCTTGAAATAATATTTGCTTTGTGAAATTATTTATATTGAGGTCTTTACCAGGAATACTTAAATTTAATTGTCCTGGCGGAATTGTTCCCTACTCCGGATTTACTAGATTGAAGAACACCTTATATATATATATATATATATATATATATATATATATATATCAGAAAGAAAAAGACAGTTTGTAAAATCAAATGGACATGGTTCGATACTGATCTAGAGTCATGACGAAATATATCAATCTTATTTTTCTAACTCCTTTTCGTTCCCTTTTCAAGTTTTATTGCAATATATATATACCAATCAACCTACTCCCCATATATATATATATATATATATATATATATATATATATATATATATATATATATATATAACCTGTTTTTATTATGACCTAGATTGGCAGTTCATTATTAAGTGAGCTTGATTCTCTGCGACTTCCATATATTCAGGCCTTGCATTACAACAAATATATACTTAATAAACAATCAAATTTCAGTACCTTGTCCTGGGTTTGTGTTTATAAAGCTTTACTTGTTGATCATCTCTACCCAGTGGCATGTTTGGTCCCCTTTAAGTACCCAATATTTTTAGTCCTTTCTAAAATGAATAAAAAAAAGGACTGTTAAGCGCTTCGTGTGGTAAAAATCTCATGGGGCTAGCCCCAAAGAATATTACATGTAAGATTGACTTATAGTTTATACCCTACTACTTCTGGCCTTTTGCCACAACTTAGATATATCTAAGAAAATATTTCGCTTTCGTTTATTGCGTTCTCTGCAAGCAGTAAATATCTAGATTTTTGGCGGGTAAGCGTCGTCTGCACAATGAATGACGAGATAGCAGAACTTGGTTTGTACAGCTGTGTTGAAAGTTGATAGTGTATGGAAAAAAAAAAGAAAAAAGTTCGCGTACAAGCGTGAATAATTAAGAGGGATAAAATGAAGAAAGAAACATGACTATTACAAAACAATGACATACTGACAAATTGTTCTCTTTGAGTTTCCGTACATATCAACCACAGACTGATTCAATAGGTCACGGCTTGACATTTAAAATGTTTGGTCACATTCATTAGGTCTCGCCGTTATTTAGAAAGCCTACAATTCACTTATTGGTATAGGATTTTTAGAAACAGGATTAATATGAGGAATATCAAACTGATAACCGTCTTAATCCGGGTAAAGAATAAATGGTTACTAAGGTACATAATAAAATTTACAGTTAGTAAAAAGTCATTAAGTTTTGTCGTTTTATTAAACTGACAATCCGCCATCTTGCCAAGCTAAACATGGACTTCTGGATGAAAAATTGCAAAAAATGATTTTATGTAAAGTGTAACATGTTATTTAATAGGCTTATGGTAATCTAAAATATGAAATATATACTTACATTTTACAGGCAATTCTATTGCTGCGAAATTATACATAAATTTGCTTATAAAATGTTTTAAATTTATATTTAATTTATAATTTATGTCGATCGACTAGCAAAAAACTTACATTCGTCAACTCTTTCGAGAGAACTTACCAAATCCGACGGTCAGTAGAGGAATGGTGGGAGAATCAAAGGAATCCATGTTGTCTGCATGTCTCGCTGCTGCTGTTGCTGCTGTCTTGATGATGATGATGATGATGATGATGATGATGATGATGATGATGATGATGATGATGATGATAGGCAATTTAAAATATACAAAAGATAGTTTTAAAATTGCGAATGAAATGTAAGATTACCTTATCCTGTAGGCAATAACTTTGAAGAAATGGGTATTTCTCGGTCGTAATTCAGACTTCCCGTCAATATGTACTTCTAAACAGAGACACATATAACGGCTGCTCGGGTTTTAAGGTTTAAACAAAAAAATTATTGGCAACAAACGACATACTTAATGTTTTGTTCAACTGTCATTTGCCAACTCTGAAAACTTTATGATGCAAGACCGTTTTTTCCTGAATTAGAACCACTGAAGATATCTTTCGTAGTTATCCAATATATTGATTTTCTTTACATCAAAATGGTTTCGCAAAGACGAGAGATAGAAAAACCTTGCAATCCAAGATGCATCAATAATTACCTTATCACAAAAGAAAAAAATATTCTCCTTTGCCTTGTTGAAATGGAACATCATATTCTTTGTCTTAACACATTTCAGACGCTTTTTGAATATTGTTGCCACCAGTTTATCTATAGGGGGCAGCACATGTTCAAATCATTCATTTGGTTTACAAGGAAAATTCATAGTAGAGTAATCCCTTTCGATACCACCATGTACTACCTCTTTAAAAAGCAATGTAATGAATTCACTTTGAGAATGTTCACCTTAGCTTTTTATTTAGCAGTAAATAAGCTAATTATAGGTTCGAGGCAAAACATTTTTATTTAAATTCTGAACATTATGACATCATAAATTTGCCTTACACAAACAAGATTGAATTATTATTTATTAAGTTATTGTTTTTTTCACCGCCTCATTTTTTTATATTGGCAACAAATTTAGCCTGGGAACAACCAACGTTTTTTACTCTAATCTACTGCCTTCTTAAATGATTATTTTATCTTTTCCATTGTTTAAATTGAGAGTTCTTTTGGTATAGCGATTTTTTTCTTTTTAGTTTAAGAAATATTTCATGACTCCCGAATGTTTTGTGTCTTAAATGTTATTACTTTATTTACTGTTAAATAAAAAAAAAAAAAACAAAACAGGCGAACATTCTCTAAGTGTGCTAATTCAATCCTTTTTTTTTTTCAGGGACAGCACTCAACATCGCTTTCTTTCGATAACGATTCGTATTTTTTTTACAATTAAGGTTATTTTCCGTTGCCAACGATCTCTTACATGCCACGTTTTTGTACATTAAGCATGCACCATTGCTCATCACTGTTTCAAAATCGAAAGACTTTAGTTACATTTAAGAAACAAATAACATATGTAAGTATATTTAAGTAAGGATATTATTATTTCATTTATTGATTTATCTATTTTATCTATTAGGTTTTAATTTTCTATTTTTTTATTTATACATTTATTTATTTATTATTTCGCGTATGCAGTAGACACACTTCACTACGGCTTACATAACCCATTTTGGTCAAATAATTTTAAACGTTCAATTTTTTATATTTCGGTCACACATGATATGACCATATGTAACATTGAATT
This sequence comes from Sepioteuthis lessoniana, assembly GCA_963585895.1. Taxonomy (NCBI): domain Eukaryota; kingdom Metazoa; phylum Mollusca; class Cephalopoda; order Myopsida; family Loliginidae; genus Sepioteuthis; species Sepioteuthis lessoniana. The sequence goes on from OY757911.1 coordinate 80,759,397, forward strand.
TACAAAGCTAATGTTAGGATCTGGTCCCTATCAACACTAACCAATTGACCATAGATCATTGTTTAGAGGAGATATCTTCAACATTAAACTCTCAAGCCTCTTTTCACATATTTGACTTGTCAGGGACAAAATAGGGCCCGCCGTGTTTTCTGAATGGCCTGGTTAATATCACCCGGAAAATAACTATTATAATAATTTTAATTGTCCTGTTGTTCCACATTGCCAAATATTGAAGCAGTTTGACTAAACCACGAACATAAAGTTTATGTACAATTTTCTTGAATTTTGTAACCTTTCGTTGAAAATAACGTTTTCATTATTTTAAAACGTTGGCGGATTTTCCCATCTTTTTGTTTTAAAAACAAGAAAAGTTCATATTTTTTTCAAGGGAAAGATCTTTTCGCTATAATTTCTTTGTGTATTGTCAAATGAATTAATTTGAAACCAATCTTATTGCTTTTATGTACATTTTTTTATGTATTTTTAAATTAACTTCACCTTTCAATTTAAAAATGACAAAGAAAATTATTTAACTGTCAGATCGTTAGATATGCACATGTAATTTAAAGATAATTGGTTTTATCAAATTTTTATATAAAATAATGAAAATATTCAATTTTTCTTAGATATATTTATGCAAAATACACTGCGATTTCAAATGTTCATTTTGTTTTTTCAATTATTCCGTAATGTATCATAGCAGCAGCGTCTGTTAATTACATTTATATATGAAATGATATTATGATATGAATTTTTCTACGAAAAATCTTTTTACCGATGAGAGAAAAATACGCTTTTCCTCATTCCTCAGGTAGATGCTTATATTCATAATCTTCAGGAATGAAAATGGTTGAGGTACCTTTAACAAACATTTGTCCTTGTCTAGTCAAGGTTTTTCACCGTGCAATCCCAATACTCGGGACAAGTCTTTCTTTAAGATTGTGTTGCATTTGATTTTTTTCTGAAAATAAACATTCGTAGGTAAAAATGTTTTTTTCTTCAATTTTACCGTCAATAAACAGAGATAATGCAAGATAACGTGATACAATCAACCATGGTCGCTTTTTGTTTGATTTTTATGCCATCTAAAACTAAAACCAAACGCTTCTAATGTAATCAAGCCACAACATGAAAAAAATCATGGCCAAACCTATAGATTAAGGTAAATTGTCTCGAACTTTAAGTTGCCGGCAGCTTTTACGTTCTACTTGGTGATACGTAAGTCTGTTAAGTTTTCTTGATCATGAAGTTATAGACACTTCTATTTATGATGGAAGAAAGATCCTAATTATCATTATAGATCACTCTCCGATATATTGAGAATTTGAATGATTAAAATATAACACTCAGTGTGCTACACGCTCCAGAAAATTATATTTCAGTTTCAAATTATCGAGACTCTAAGAGGAAAAGTTTTGTAACAAATATCTCATTTTTTTCAATGGAGCTTTGTATTCTCTGGATCTATTATAGTTTCAATAGAAATAAATTAGAGACATTGTTTTCAGAAGGACTTTCTTTCAATCTCTGCATACTAAGTTAGTAAAATGCACTGCTAGTGGAAACATAGCGTTTTGTAACTGAAAACTTGTTCTTTCCAACAGTAACGTTGCACTTCCTGTATCCTTGTACTTTCTGTATAAGCTCGGAATATTTTGTTACATCAGTAACTCAAATGAAAAGAGCCTGGTATGCTTGCCTTGATAAACAGCATTCAAAATCATACTCTTTTATCTGAGCTTGATGTAAACAGTTTTCAGACGGTGAAAAAAAAGTGAGTCTTTTTAGCCAAATTTTGCTAATATGTATCTTACGCAGGAAAACAATTATTAGACAAATATAGTTTTCTATTCTGCCAATTCGTACAGAATTAAAGATTATTACCACTTTCTTCAAAACTACTTTTCATTTTAGAAGGCATGAAAAATAAAGGTACACACGAAAATTTTCTGTATAGCTCACCCTTATTTTCATAATATATTTGGTTTAGCACTATTTCGAATTGGCTAAAACATTCTCCTTATTTTTTAATGAACATATATTAACTACTAGTAGTATCTGGCCATCCTCAAACATTTTTATTTTCCAACCTAGTGTTATTTATAATGAAACAAATTAAATACCATAATAGTTTTATTCATTATACTAAATACGAGTCTTCCCCAGTAACTTTGACCTTTGTATGACTAGATAACTTTTGTAAAATTAATTTGGTGGTGTTTTTCTTGTTTAGTAGTGAGCAGGAATGAAATTTTTTCCAAAAGTTATATTATACCATCACATTAGACAATATTATGATGAATTACAGTTTGCTAGATACTACAGTGAGAATAAGACTATATCAAGCGGGTCTATATGGCAAAATTGCTGTCAAGAAACCACTGTTGAGGAAGAAAAACAATGTCAAAAGGTTCCAGTGAGCAAAAGAACACAAAAATTGGATAAGGGAGCAATGGAATAAATTCTTTTGGACTAAAGAATCAAAATTCGAAATCTTTGTCTCAAGAATGAGTTTCTACGTGCCGTGAACGACCTGCAAGTTCCTGACTCACAACAACCGTAAAGCATAGAGGAGACTTGGTTATAATGTGATGGGTTTTGCCAGATGCAAAAATCGGGAATTTGGAACCAGGTGATGGGCATTTTGCATTAGACCTTCTACCACAGCATACTTCAACATCACGTGATCCCATTTGAAAGCGGCTTGTGGTTCGTCAAGAATTCATTATTCTGCAAGATAATAACCCAAACATTACAATTAAACTCTTCCTGGGGTACATTAAAAGCAAAGAGGAACAGCACTTCCTTCAACTGATATCTTGGAAGGTGCAAGCAGTAGACTTAAGTTCCATTGAACTAGTGTGGGATGGACTTGACCGAGATGTCAAAGCTAAATAAACCACTAGTGCAACTCTTGCAAGAAAGCTGGGCAGAACTATCTTCACTCTGCCTATCATCTTTCGTGGAAAGAATGCTGAGAATCAGTGAAGCAGTGATGGTGGCCAAAGAGATTATTTTTCATGAATCAGTAGTTTTTTGTCGTTTTTGCTTTGCCTTATTTGAATTTAATCTAGCTCAAGAAAATTTGTATTTTGTATAATTATTAAAACCATTTCGTTGCTTAACTTATTTCATAAAGGATAAAAAATAAAAATTCTAAAGGATTGCTAATTACTTTTAACTGTTAGTATATATGTATATATATATATAAGTGTGTGTGTGTGTGTGTGTGTGTGTGTGTGTGTGTGTGTGTGTGTGTGTGTGTGTGTGTGTGTGTGTGCTGTAGTTTGGCAGCAGTCTTTAATTTAAGCATGTTTGATTAAATAATAAAGACAATTTTTTCTCTATGTAATTTTATTAAGATCCTTTCTCGTTTCCTGACAAGTGTTTTGGTTTTAGGTTGGAATTAGGAGATGAATTTACCAAATTTGTCCGATTTTGAACCTTTCATAGGCCATCATCAGGGATTGTTTGCTAGTGTAAAGAGTGTTTTTCTTTTAGTTTTAAGGTTTTTTATATCATTACAAAATTATGTAAACACAAAGCTGGATAAAACTGAGATGATGATGACATCGAACGAATTTGAAACTGAACGCTATCAACTGAAATAAAATATCATCAAAAAAATAGAATATAAAAAACACTAAAGATATTTCAAAATATTGTCGCTATTTTCAAAATTAATTCTATCAATTCTAAATTCTTTTGTTTTTATATGTTGGGCTTCTAGGATTTGTAGTCGTAGCTTACTAATTTCATGTGCTATTAAAGTGGTTTTCGACTAGAATTTTTCAAAATTTGGGTTTGGGAATAGAGTGAGTTTTAAGAGCTAGAATCATTAAGGTGCATAGTAGGACGTTTTGAAAGAGTCGTTGTGGTAAGACCAACAGACATTATTTTCATTGGAAACACGGTCTCCCAAGGGAGATTTGAGCATATATACGACGTTTTTCATATCAAGAAATCTTGTGGAGGGGGAAGAGTTATTGAAAATAATTGATTTTTTTAATGTTCTTTTTTTTTTGATAATAATATTGATAAAACAGATCGCTATGAACAGAAAACGTTCATAGCGTTCTGTTTTATCGTTCGATGTCATCTGCATCTTAGTTTAATCCAACTTTGCGTTTCCACGATTTTGTAATTTTATGAAAAATCGAAATTTTTTAAAAATACTCTCTACACATGCTAACAACGCCTGATAATGACCTATAAAAGGCCCGAAAGTGCTCCAGACAGTTTTGATAAATTCATCTACTAATTCCGACCAGAAACCAAGATACTTATCGGGAAACTTGAAAGGATCTTAATAGAATTATATAGACAAAATGTGTCTGTATTATTTAATCAAATATATATATATATATATATATATATGTGTGTGTGTGTGTGTGTGTGTGTGTGTGTGTGTGTGTGTGTGTGTGTGTGTGTGTGTGTGTGTGTGAGCAGTGATCTGCGAGACTCATATCTGAGATAACAGTAGAAAAATTATTTGGAAAAAATACGTATGAAATATTAATCATTTTCTCATTATTTCTGAAAAACTATAATTACCCAATCAATATAAAGTTAGAATATTTTTACAAAAATTGAGAAGTTTTGTCAAAAAATTAAAGCAAAGAAACAAAAAGAGAACAAAATAAAAACCCAACAAATATTCATGAGATATATTACGGTAAAAGTGATAAAATAAGACATGTGAATATATATATATATATATATATATATGTGTGTGTGTGTGTGTGTGTGTGTGTGTGTGTGTGTGTGTGTGTGTTATAGAAAATACCGCATTTTGGGTTTTGGATGTAATATTCTTTGCATCCTTGGAATTTTCGAGTCTTTCAATATCATATTCATTCCCCCTAGTGGCCCACATAAGATCTGTCAGGTTCTAATTCTCCTTCCAGCAGCTAATATTCACAAGCTTAACCTTCATCTATACATTTGCAATACATTATGGCCGCTTGGTGATACCGTAATTTTATAAGTTTCGATTACGACCCCAACGACAAATGGCATTCGAAAACCGGTTTCTATAAAAGAGTCTTGGTGAATGTATTGGACGTTCTTTGTGGTTCTTTGTGTACTGGTGATCTCTCTTACTGCCCTGTCGACTGGGCCAATAGAATAAGCTGACAGCAATTCAGCAGCTGGATAATACTCCCACCAACGAGATTACCAGTCGGCAATCGAGAGATTAAGAGACTTGCAGCGTTTTGGCTCTCACTGAGATAAACAGGGGGTGTGAATGGCCCGATCCTATTAGTCAGCAAGTCAAGTTAACCACGTACACCTATATGATTGTCCTGACCCTATTTTCAAATTGCTCTCGTGGCAAACAAGTAACCAACTATGTTTTAACTTAAAGATGTTAGAAGTCGGTCGTTGGGGGAGCAATTCTTGAAACTATTTAAACTGTGTGCAAGCAAATGATTAATGATTAACAATTATTTGTGTAAAATGACAATACTTGAAACCATTTAAATGTGTGCGAAAAATGATCAATATTAAATATAGTTATCAATGTTTGATAGCAATAATTGAGACCATTTAACTGTTGGTTTCGTTCCATCGTTTAATGACATATCAACAACCGTAAGTTATTTAATGCAAAATCTCTCCTTATGGAAGAACAGTGATTTAAATCTATTGGATTCATTTTAGGACTTATATGATTGTAAATGGTATAAAACAATCTTATCTCTTTGTTATGAGCTAAATAGTACAACTTGTGTAATATCATTTGACCCGTAGCTGGGTTCTAACCTTTCTCAATGGTATTAGTCTAAAAGAGAACGTAATTGCGTGATTGGAGTTCGAACCCGCATACGTTGAGGCAATTGAGTCATTACGCCCCGCACTACTTAATCAAGTGCAAACAAATTATTCATATCGAATAGAATTATTAGTATTAGATAGCAATATTGGAACAATTCAACTGTATTCCACACAAAATATTCGTATGAAAATTATATATATCCTTTCGACTAGTCTTGGTTAACTTAAGGTTGTAATCTCAGTTCTACGAGTGTTTGGGCACATGATCGAAGTCATCCAATCGGAGACACGGTATCTAGCTGACGTTGGGTTCATATGCCGTCAATCACACAAAGTTACACTCTGCAGAATCTTTCCATCCACTTAACAGTGAACTAACTTAAATCCCCTAAACCACAAATCAATAATATATTTAATCAGTACATTATGTAACATCATTCTCTTTTCTCTTGGGATCCCTTAAGAGGATAGATTTGGATGTTTGTTTGTTGCATGATATTGCTTCTTCCTATGAACTAATCTACATGCACAATTATTGCTTTAGTCAGCTAAAACTTATTTTAGATTTCAAGAATTGCAACTTTTGAATGTGGGAATATACAATTGATTTTAAAAGCTCATCAAAGCCATAAAGTGTTTTGCTAAAGAGTTTAAGCTATCTAAAATAACGAAAGTAGATTCTGCCTAAAACTTTGATCAAATATATTTCAGATCTTTACATTTTGTTTTTCACTTAAGGTTTTATACATATTCTTTCTTTTATTCTGATTACTGGTTATGAAAAACAATTGATCAAATACACGAAAAGTTAGATCAAAGCTAAATTAGTGGAATCTATTTCGGTCTTAAACCTTTGTTCATTTTATTTTGGAAGTGCTTTTTTCTACCGACTGGCCTAGAGACAATTTCTTTCTTTTTTTTTTTTCTTTTTTTTTAGCTGTGAGTATCGACCCTTGAAATCATCGCCACTGGTCATTCTTCTGATTCGTTATTTTAGCACAGATAATAGACATAGGCTAAACACCTGGTCAGGTCTCCAGCGGACAGGCGTCAAACAGATTTCATCGATTTAATAAACCGTTTTAGATGACAACATCAAGGGAGTGAAAACAACAACACACACTTTGATTGCAGCTGAGACATGATACACCTACTCTCAAGAAAATTGTGCCATTCTATCATTAAAGTAAACCTTATATAAGATTCAAACAACTAATTGATATTCATAAAATTTACAGCATTTATAAAGTCACCTCTTAAGATAAAATGGTTCGTAAGCTTGCTTCACAGACCATTACTAGACAATTTGACTCTCTCTGGTTGCTTCCAGACTTTTGGTCTGGGTCCACAACTCACTCAACCGAGAAATACTGATACATCATCGTGATGTAAAGATGAGAAAGCAAGAGTTCCACAAATTATTTCTGAGTTTAATTCCAGGCGATTTATACAGTGCCCGATCGAAGGTATGCTTTGTTTCCATAGGGTGTTACCTGTGGTGTATTGGTTAAAGAGCTTGTCGCGCAAATAGGTGAGTTTGATCCTTTCTAACTGCCTCATACTTGAGGATCTATATCAAATCTCTAATCCCCAGGCTGCTGTGACAGTAGAGTACGTTCTCTGCATAGGGTTAAAATCACCCTCAATGAATGTCCTAGATCTGATTGTGAGGCTTCAGTCCAAGAGATTTGGAATTTATTGCCATTACTCCCAGGTTCAGTCTGACACGAAGTGGTTGTACGAATAGGGCCCCATCTATGAATAATTGAAATGTTTATCCATTCACTATATTTGAAACCATTTTACTGTGTGCAAACAAATGATCAATGTTCAACAGAATTATTTGTGTTAAGTTGCAAACATTGAAATAATTTTACAGTGTGCAAACAATAAATAGCTATGCTTGAATCAATTTTTGTCCACGCAATAAATAGCAATACTTGGAACCATTTAACTGTGCCCAAACTATAAACAAAAATACTTGAAACAATTTAACTGGGTCAAAACAATAAACAAAAATATTTGAAACCACTTAACTGCAAGCAAACAAATTATTTATATTAAATAGAATTATTAGTGTTAGTTAACAATAATTGAAAGCATTTGACTGCGTGCAATAATAATTAATATTTCAAAGCATTTAACTATGCAAACAAATAAACTCTAGCTCGTGAAAAAAATGTTACCTGCGCGCGTGTGTGTGTGTGTGTGTGTGTGTGTGTGTGTGTGTGTGTGTGTGTGTGTGTGTGTGTGTGCAAACAGGATTAAATACCTACCAAGATTTGACATGCCAAAAAACGTAACCAACCAAACAACCAATTAACCAAGCAAATTTATTTTATACTGACTTTTTCTGATCACCTCGTGATCAGCAAAGGTAGACTTATAGATTAAAACAACTGAAAACTGACCTATCTCATGATTTTTAAGCAACCAAATTAACACTTTTTGCCATGAGATTTGGTGTTCCCTTCTGCTGGCCTCAGTTACCTTTACTTGCCCTGCGCCTTCTCTCTCTCTCTCTCTCTCTCTCTCTCTCTCTCTCTCTCTCTCTCTCTCTCTCTCACTAAGAATCACCTAAGTTAATCCCTGTCTGCTGGATCAGAAAGCTTAGACGTCACGACGTGTCATTCAAAATAATAATGATGCTGTATTTGAAACGGAAATTATATTCATCATCAACCTCTCAAAGATTTTCATAGAAACCGGATATTTTGTTTTGTTGATTGGACCACTTGGTTATTAAATCCCAAATTATTAGATCCTAGCGGCCCAAATAACTACAATCTACCGTATTTGTTAATCGCTAATTGTTTTTGTTTTTGTCTTTTGTTTTTGTTTTAAAGTTTTCTATGGTTTGATATTTTTTCTTGCAAATGACTGGTCTTTATTCAGAATTTAAATCTTAGCCGATGAGAAAAGCCTGAGTCATCCAGTTAGAGAGTTAAATAATAAAACTGTAAAACTGAACTACGTAATTTAAACATTTGAAGGAGAGAAGCGGTCTTATCTTAAAAAATGTATTCTTCCGCGCAACTCTTCAAGACAGAAGAAAAAAAAAGAAACAACGAACCACTAAAATATAATCAAAGTAATAAATTTCAATACATAGTATATTGTAGTTTAATTATCATTTTAACTTTTTAAGATTAACCTACCAAATAATTAAGAAATTAGAACAATGAAATAAAAAAATCCTTCCGAGCAAAACTAGTCAAAACTAACCAGTTTATCAACAGAAAATTTAATAGATATTGTTTAACATTCCTTTTTTTCTGGAGCAGTGCCCAGAAATATTGTTTATATTAACTCATGAAATTTCACTGAATTTTAGCATGCACACTTTTTAAAATATTTATTTGAAATTTTCATGGATAAATAATATATGACATGTATCTTTTTTATTTTTAAGCAAAAAGAGAATTGATCCCAAATTCATCTCTAACGAAAAAACCCTGAATTTTATTACTTATTATGCGGTTGCACAAGGAAAGGAGCCTTTAGTGTTTTTTTTATATATAAACAATTAAAATAAAGCTATGAAGCTGTCTCATGTTATTTATATCTAAAGTATCATTGTCCTTTATAACGACGCTTAAATTGTCATATTTATGTAAGTTGAAAATAAAATGAATATATAAGCTTTGTAATTTTAAATTTTGTTTTATAGTTTGGTAAGATTTAATAAACTGACATCATGATAGTTAAATTGAAAGAAAATGTAATTTTCTGTTTGATTCAATTTGGATAATCATTCTTATATTCCTGAAATTGAATGCATGTTTTAACTTACGATACCCATCAGCAATTCAGGGGTTTACATGTCTAAAAAAAAAAAGTAAAGTTGGCGACCGTAGTCGAGGGCGACCAGAAGGCTCCCTTTTCAGTAGCTACTACACAGAGGTGTATGGGAGGGTACTACTCCTTTCCATGGATTGCATCACTTTACCCTCGATACGTACCTTTTATTGCTGAGTGCTAAGCAAAGAGATATCAAGAACCATTTTTTTAAGTTTTTGGTATGGCTCGATCAGGGATTGAACCCCATTCTCCCGGACCTAATAGCAAGAATTTTTAGCCTCATGAATTCTCATTGTTCTCACTTTTAAAAGGATCCAATCTAATATTTTTGAATTTTTTCAAGATTTTGAGGAGACCTTCTTACAATATTTTTTAATTATTTTTAAGGCTGAGAATATGAGATTCCGTGAGTATATTTGAATCAGCGAGTGTATATTGTCAGTAATTTAATCAGTCTCGCAATTGATTTTGATTACTTCCTGGGGATCCTAGGGAAAAAAACAGTTTCAGTCTCTGGTGCTTTTAGATTGGTCCCCAAAGTTTTAATCATTTGTCACGTAATTACTCACCGCTACATCCGCAGCATAAACTGTAGCAGATGATCGTTGAGCTGGGATTGCCGTTAAACGTGGCTACCATCATTCTCGGTTGTTTTCCCGATTCTGTTAAGAGATTTTAGGGCGCGTGGACCGAGAAGCATGCCTATGCCTCCTATGACGGCATTGACAGAATTTCTCTACACAAATCCTGAGATAAATGTCTATCCACTACAAGTATCGTAATATTTTATTTCTTCTTCTTGTTGATGGTATCTGTGTTCTTGTACGCATATTACGTCGATATTATGCTCAACCGCAGATGCTGTCAGCTCCGCTAGTTGACCTATTCTGCTTAAAGTTCTAACGTTAAATGTCGCGAAATGTAACGTGCTTTTACATTTAGCAAGTCCTGTTTGTGTTTGATTTCTGTAGATGATTTTCGAACATTTGGGCCCGAACACAAACCTCAGCCGAAGGTGCCCAGGTTAGCTCACCAGACGGAGACACAGATTTCTTTGACATTGTTTCAGACGTTCTGCAAGGTGGTACTTAAGTCCCATATTTGTTAACAATCTGCTTAGATTACGTACTTCCAACGCCCATAGATTTAATAAAAGAAAATGTCTATATGCTTTAAAAGGCATGAAGCAGACGATACCCTGCACAAACTATTTCGAACGTGAACTATGCAGATGACATAGCGCTGCTGGCAAATACATCAGCCCAGGCTGAATCCCTGCTGCATAGCCGGAAGAAGGCAGCAGGCAGCAGACAGAATAGGCCTCCAGGTTAATGCGGGGAAAGCAAATTACATGCGCTTTAATAAAATCAAATAAGAGAAATCTCCACCGTAACAGGTAGCTCATTGATACTAGTAGACAAATTCACCTACCTCGGATGCAGCGTCTCATCTACTGAAAATGATATCAATTCGCGATTGACAAAGGCATTATCAGCTATCAATAGATCTATCTGATAAATAAAATGCAGTTTTTCCAAGTAACAGTCTTGTCCATACTACCATAAAGATGCACCTCATGGACGCTGACTAAGTACATGGAGAAAAAGGTTGATGGCAATTGCACAAGGATACTACGAGTCATATTAAACAAATCCTAGAAGCAGCATCCCAGAAAACACGAGCTGAACAGTCAACAGGCTCCCATCTCTAAAACTATTCAAGTTAGACGAACAAGACTTGTAGGACACTGCTGAAGTAAGGGCGAGCAGGTGCAGGACGTCCAGCTAGAACCCATCAATAACAGCTCTGCACAGACACAGGATGTAGTCTACAAGACCTGCTGAATGCGATGAACGATAGAGACGAATAAAAAAGGAGAGTCAGGAGACTCCATGCTTGATGCACGACAAGTTGATGATGATGATGATGACATCTGCATCAGTTCGACCATGACCTTGAATAGGCTACAGACCGTTCTATTTTTGACAGTGATAAGAAATGAATTATTACGAGACTTGACTTAGTGTTAGGATCGATCATGTTGATCAGAAAAAAGTTTGCTAATTATGACTTTTTAAGTAATGAAGTTACATTACAAAATCTTCATACACAAAATGTGACAACGGTGTTTTACATTCTGAAAATTTACAGATAAATATTTAGGCTTCATACTCGCATTCTACCTGCGCATTTGAGACTGCAACGTGGATGAGTGCAGCAGCATCGCTTATGGATAGAGAGATGTTTGCTATACATTCTAGTAATCAAGTTAAGCCATATTGTTTCTGCTTGGTTGTCAATGAGAAATCTTATGAAGGTTATAACTGATTCCATGGATAAAAAATACTTTTAGCTTCACATTTTATCAATTTAAATAATTACACCATTCAGTCAAAAGATGAGAAGGATTTGAATATGACGTAATTAGTATCAGCATGAAAAAACGGAATTGGAAAACCGAGTTCAAATACTGGATGATGTTGATTGCATTTTTTAAAAAAATTTTACTGTTTTTATTGTTCTCGTCTTCCTCCTCCTGCTATAACTGAAAAAAATTGAGATTCCTCTGTAACTGGTAAAATATTCAGGAGCATTTTACTTCTGGCAAATATTATAAAATCAGCATATATAGAGCACTCTCACCTTTTTCCTTCATTCTAAGCTTTAAATAAACTAATAATAGATAAGACACAAAACCTTAAGCTTAAATGTACCCTAAATAAAAGAGATTACAACTGGATTAATGGTATATTTTTTCCAAGCTGGACAGAGAAAGAATTATGGAATTCATTGACAAAAAGTTGTCAGTTAATATATCTACATTGGTGGATGGAACCTTTTCATGGACCATTTCTCTTTAATTTTTACCATAAATATTCAATTGGATTACTTATGTAATCGTTATATATACCTTTTTTGAAGAAAAGCTTTATTTTCCTTTGCCGAGAATAGTATAGTCCTAAAAAATGACTTCATCAAGAACAAATCAATTTTGTTTGTGTCTCATCTGTTATTAGTATATTTACTGCCGAATAAAAGAAAATCCTTCGTGAACATCCAGGAAATGTGCGAATTCTATATTTTTGCCATTGGTTGTATGTATAGAATAATTGGAAATAGGATTCTCTTGCCGTTTTAGAAAACTCGTTTTGAAAAACAACTCTGAATTAAAGAAAAACGGATGCTTAGGTCCCTAAATCTATTTGACGTTGTGTTCAAACTTGTTCTAGATGTTTTGTGATGCCCCTGGTGAAAAACATAATTGTAATTTGCCATTCTCGTGAAGAACATCAGTGATAGGAAAAGGCAAGATTTTCTACTTTGGCAACTATTGATCTTATATATGCCACTGTCATTGACTTCGCTAAGATTTAGTTGAAAAAATAACCAATAACACTGCTACTGAAGAAGAGAATGTGCCCGAAATTGAAGCAAGTGGTTTCTTGGGATTGTTTTAATTTCTGTTATGTATTAAGGAATTTTCTCATTCTATTATCCATCATAATTTCTTTGAGTGCCTCTTAAATGCATATATATATATATTTATATATATATATATATATATATATATATATATGCACTTAAAGAGGCGCTCAAAGCAAATATATATATATATATATATATATATATATATATATATATATATATATATATTATCATGCATAAAATTAGAAAATTCATGCATAAAATTAGAAAATTCCAACGTTCTTTTTTTAAATATTCAATTTTCTTCTAAACCAAAGATACCAAAGACACCACGATTTCCTTATTTCAAAGGGAACATCATAAACTCAGAATGGATGATATTAGAGATGGTCAATTAAAAAAATAAAACTCAAAAGAATTCAAGTTTTGCAACAAAAAATGTAAATATGTAGCAGTTAAATAATTACCCACATCCTATATTAATACAATTTTATAATTGGTTTCATAGGTGCTTCAATTTCATTTGTGGGTAAAGTTTCAAACTTGTAAATATTGATAATCAAAACTAAACGGATTTTGTAAAGAACCATTCGTAGAAATATTCGTTTTGTTTTCCTGATGGTCAACTTGAAATAATGAAATTTGTATATCTTTGGTTTAGAACAAAATCAACTTTTTCAGAAACTATTAGCAAGTGTACTTATGGAGGAAAGAGTAAATTTTTGAATTAGATCTTTGAAAAATTTTATGAGTCTTTACGTTTGAGCTAATATAGTGTAATGAATGTATTTATTTTGGTGTGTACGTACTTTTATGTTTATTCTTATTTAGCATGCCTCATTGTGTATCTTCGCTTTTTACTATATTTTCGTATCAACTTAAAAAAAAAAACTTTCAGCAGAACATGTACAATTCTAATAAAATATCTCTATAGAGATAAAATACTGGTAATTTATAGTTTACAAAATGCTCTCTTAACTGTTTTAAGAGCCACGTGTGACTTTCATTAGATTTTTTTACTTTATTTTAACAGGCATTTAAGATAAAAGAAAAAAATTCCTTTGAAAACGTGTGTAGAAACGTATAATTTGCCTTTTTTCCTATTTTTTCTGAAACCATCAATCTAATTTTAATTTGTTTAATTGTTAGCCCTTTTGATAATGTATTTGTGGGCATGAATGTTTTATGTGTACTTGCCAATCAATGAGTGTGTTTACTTTTGTTTAGAGACACGGGAGACGTAGTGGTTATCAGAGTTAGAAATAAACCTGGCAAGCCGAGTTTAAAAATCCTATACGAAGATGTTTGCTTTTCACTTCAACGTTAATACTTCTCGGAAAGGAATGAATCAATCCCTCTCCTCATCTGTTTGTGTGGTAATGTATGCCTTTACGTGTATATGCTAGTGTTTCCTTGATTCAGAATGTCAATGTTTCCTTTCTTTTGATCTTTATATTTATCCAACACTTCTTCCAAGAGTAGTTAGTGACTAAAGATCAATTTTTACTGTTGGTTTGAATACATAATATTCCTTATCTTACATCATTGCAGTAACAAGGCTTAATAACCCAGTCTGTTATATTATCTACGTATAACAGATGAACAGACGAATTGAGTTATGCCTTTCCTAATGGCATTCGCATGAAGTAAAACGCAAATTGCCAAGATCAGGATTTGAACTCACATCACCAATACTATTTTCTTGTGCGATAACCGTTGCGAATACAAAAATAAGTAAATGAAATAACGATCATATGAAAACCTGTGACAGTAAGCAATGTCAGTTGGAATAGTTTCTCTTTATTCACTTATGTTCTTGTTCTCATCTTGAGTTTTAAAATAGACCGTTTCGATCGTTACAACTTCAGTCTTTCTTCTGTCAACTATTTACCCATAGCTAGGGGAAGAACAGGTGCATTAGCCCGAAGTAAAGCTCCGACAGTTTTGTCTAAGGTTTGAACTTGATTCGCCGTGTTCATTTTCAAAGACAATAGCCATGTGCTAAGCACCACTCCGCTTTCTTTGATGGTTCCTGTTTGATCGATCTGATTGCAGAACTCGGTAGACCTGGAGAATAGAAGTGTAGTGACGTAATGATTATCGGCAAGAAAAATCGAATTGACGATCCGAGTTCAAATCCGGCTATGGTTGATTGCGTTTACTTAACAATAATTCTCAAGGGCTTCCCCCCTTTTCTGGCAGTTCTGATTCCTGAAGGGATTTACCTTGTGCTCAGTTTTATCAGCTTTTAAATGAGGCGGTACAGCAAGAAATCAAATGTCACTGGTGATTTGGTTGTCATAGCGCACAAGAAAAATGCACGTGCAATCAATCAACCATGGAATTTACCTGGGACAAGAGACAACAATCACCTCGTCATCCATAAATGGTGGTGGTAAGATAATATTATGTTTTATCTCTATTACTCTTTTTTTCTTTAAAGTATCGTATAGTGCCATTATGTAATTCAAAATATACTAAATCTATTTACTTACAGAAGGTAAGATTCGAGCTATTAACATGTTCTAAAACTAGTTGATGCGAGAACATAACAACAGGTTACACAGAAAATATAATAAATGGATTCAAATTAAACATTTCTAATTTATTGCTGAAACCAAAAATAAAAAAAATAAATAAATAAGAACGATAGAGCTTTCAAGAAAGGAAGTCATTGTTATTTTGTATAAAAAAAATCAAAAGGCAACAGACAATTTACAACATATATATAAATATATATTTTATTCAAAATAAAAACTTAATAAAAAAATGTGTGTTATTCAAATAAAAAAAAAAGCAGTATGAAAAGAGTATAAATCAGATTTGACTATATCACAGCTTGTCTTTGTTCTTCTGCGATCATCAACACTTCCAAGGAGAGTAGGAACATAGTTCAAAACAGGGTTGGTTCAATGGGAATTCCATAAAGTTCTTCATAAACCATGTGATAGACTAAAAAATGTCAATTAAAATAAGATTTTCGACTTTTTATTTGAAAGAATCAAACAGTTAAAACGTTAAAAAGGCGCAACTTTAAAATATATACATAAAGATGCATATGTGGTTTCCTGTACTTTTGTAGTTTACTATTCGTATAAAAACAGATTAATATCTTCCAGTGTTTCAAGTAAATAGACAATAAGGGTTTGATGAATGTATTATAATAATTAAAGCTATAACTGAGTCAGTATGTTTGCACCATTTGGACTTTAATGAAATGCTAGAATGAAAAGCTGGATGGGAACTACACAATGATGCTACGGGCTGTTTTGAAAAAAATCCTTGAAGCAAACACCTAACAAAACAGCAGATGTTCGGCTTATTACCTGTCATCTCACAAACCAAGTAAGATGAACAAGACATGCTGGGTACTGCTGGGGAAATAATTGCTGAAGTCATAAGTGACATTCTCTCATGGCCTCTTAAATATGGACACACCAATGTAGGCTGAACAGCAAAAACGTACATTAAATAGCACTGTGCGGACTCTGGATACCGTCTTGATGACCTAATAAGAGCAATGGCTGATTGGGACGAATGGAAAGAGAGAGTCAAAGGAATCCGATTGTGAGTACACATTGATGATGATGATAATGATTAACGCTCCGTCTTGTGAAGTTGACCAAACGGTTATCTTCGTCGAAAATGCGTAAGCCAAGCTCAAATTGAAAACTAGCCAGTAAGCATTTCACTGAGGGCCTTGGGAAAGCTATAAATCTATTTCTTATCTCCATCTAGCTACATGGAGATTATACAGGCCGACGGTACTTTCTAGCCAAGGTACGACCGTTAGTTTACGAGATTGACAACTCTTAATCCAAAATTCCAGACGTAATCAAGCCCAGAGTTAATTTCGCTAAAACATTCGGGCAACTCCAGTGGTGATACGAATTCCAACACGTGGTTCTTATTTCTGGAAAGGTATGAACTCAACTATCTTCCATCAGTAAATAGTAGAGTGGGCTCTTTAACCTGGGTATGGCAATAAGCAAAAGAGAAACAAAACTCTGGATTCAAACCTGGTAAACTTCGCTTAAAAATTGTCCTTGGGTCTCTCCTTGCTCGTAGCGGAGGGGTTGAACTGTACAAACATTGGTATCATGATAATGGAAGACGTGCAACATCATTAAATGTTGGTCCTCCTAATCGCATTTGTTTGATCTGCGCAAAGATCCAGGCAGTGATTCATGATCTTGCGATTCTGACGAAAGCTAGAAAGACTACGGAACTATTGCTATATTTGTATATAAAATTCGTACATTTAATATATATGATATAATGTGACAGAATTAGCATCAATTATCCATCCTCAACAAACCCAAATCGCCCAGGGTCACGATCGAAGTCCTGATGAATGCATTTACTAAACTGCTTCACCCAGGGCAGAATGTAACACAAGGCTAGATGTTTAAGCGGAGAAAAGTTGGATTGAGTTCAGAGTTCTCCTTCTCTTTGACTGATTGCTTTACCAAAAGCTAAATAACCCAGTCTGCCTCAGTATGTATTCATAGCTGGGGAAAACAGATGGATTCATACCTTCCCCACGTACTTAATCTTAAAGGAAAATGCAAACAGCCTCATCTTTGATATGAACTTGTATTATCGATTCCATTTCCAACGGTGATAGCCGTTACACTAAATGTTGATGCATGACCAAAAACAAAACTTATCCATCGCTTCTAACATGAACGGAATTCGTCTTTTTCATGTTTTTTATCTAAAGGTACCTTTCAGAGTTTATTAAAATTGGTTCAAGACTCTATTTTTTGGATTCTCAACGATAAACAATCGCAGTTTTTGGATGAAGAAATCACTTTGCAGTAGGTAATTGTGCTCTTGGAACCAATCAGTAAAAAAGTTTAAAAGATGAAACTTCTGAAGAACATAGGTTTAGCTTTCATTTCTTGTCTTGCACCAGTAGTTAAATAAGTTTATGGCGAATAATAATTAGCATTAAAAGATATTTACACACACACACACACATTTTAAAACCTTTTGATTGTGATTTTTGTCACGTTAAAAAATAGTAATAATCGAGTGTACAAAACTGACATTGGAATCTTTATTAATTTTTTTACTTGGCTATTTCGTTTGACGAAAATTTATATCTATAAATTAATCATTTGATAGTTGTGGTAGTGAAAAAACATTTTTGGTTGCCAGGTTTAAACAAAGTTGCGATTGAAATACCTCCTGCATTTCAAACTGTCTCATGTGTGTTGCAAATGAACTTAGCCAAGCGACAATGGTAGAACCATCAAGTAATTTATGTACCAGTTTTTTTATTAGCTTTTTTTTTTTTTTTTTTTTTTTTAGATATAATCATGTTTTAAACGTTGACAAAAGACCAATATCAAATCCTGCTGCATTTCTCCCACTTTTTGGAGAATAGCATGTTTTGATTTCTTCAGGCGGCTTTCATTTAAGCCATAAAACTGTATTTATGAAAGTTTCAACCCAGAGAAGTAAAGATCTTCTATCCGGGACTGCATCATTCCGACGTAATATGAAATGAGCACGAAAAGCTCTGTGTTGTAATAATAGATTCACGTGTATTAACAAAAAGTTTCAACAGCAAATTCACCATATGCACCAGTCCAAGTTATTACTGTAACTGACTTTATTTGAAAAATAGTCACACATTAGTTAGATAGAGCTACCATTATCCCTTTCCTAAGTTTACTTTCACTATAGAAGTGGCAATTTCAAATATGGAAGTTATTTCTACAGTACCCTATATATATATATATATATATATATATATATAGATAGATAGATAGATAGATAGATATCTCACAGTGCATTTTGTTTATTTTTCTCTGTCTTTGTCTATATGTATACAGCACTGATTATAAGTATTTAAACAATCAGAAAACGTGCTTCTTGCTGATTCTGAAATTTAAATACAGGAACATCATTCAAAATTTAAATTCAACACCAGTCAATGTTTCTTTCTGATCGTTAAATATCCACATTTTTATTCTAGTGAACCGAAAAGCGCAATCTGATTTCGTTGTCAAACTATGAAGTTAATTTGGATTACTTTCCACTCAATATCTTTTCCTAGGCAATGATAATATCATTTGTGACTTTTTAATCACTTATGAGCACGACATTCTGTTGAGTAAATTAATACATATATATTTCTTTGGAAGAGCAGCCAATATAGGCGAATGACAGACTATTAAAATTATGGTGTTTAAGATACGAGTCGCAAATACTTGGAGTGGTCAATTCGCGGTCGAACACCACCACCCCCACAAAAAAGTAACGAAGAAGACTTATAAATTATAGTCAAATGTTTCAGAGGTCAGTTGTGGGTAGGGATTGAGCGTCTTCCGGCCTATAGTCCGGAAAAAATAAAATTTCCGAACTACAGTTAGCATCTTTCTTCACCTGCACACCCGAGTTAACTCTTCTGAGCCACACGTGTTTCGTGGGGCCTATATTCAAGCACATTCGGTTGACGGTGTGAGACATTTTGTTTATCCGTTGATTTCTCCTTGAGTGTCTTCGTTGACCCATTCACTTACTCAACCTGCACCTGACAACATTGATTTAATATGTCGGTCATTGGCATACAAACCTGTTCCGGATCTAATCGATGGCTTTTGTTTTATAAACGTTTGTAAACACTTAAAAATAAACCATGTTTTCATTTTATAAAGATTAGAGAACAAAAGAAGAATTTGAAAAGATGTAGCCGATTCCCCTAATTCATAAGTTTGTATCTTGTACATAAGAATTACTCCACTTTGGGAGCTTCCAAAATATATTTACTTGCAATGATCAAATTTTTCGTCCCCTTTAAGCAATTTACTTAAGTAGTACGTTGTAATGCAAGTCCTGTAAAAAAAAAGAATCGAAACCGAAAATGCTTGTCCGACAAAGAAAGGAACAATGAATAAAATATAAATTAATTACAAAACCGTCCACTAGTCATTCAGTTCAATGATTCTTTCATTTCAAGTGAGTTTTCCACTGGTCCAAGCACCTTAAACCCATCTTCTATACATCGTATTTCTTTTAATGGATCCCACGTTCTCAAATATTTCTGTTAAGACAAATTTTCAATTTAACAAACAAGAAAATAGTTGGTGAGTATGGACGGAGAGTGATGCATTTACACATTCCTGTGTTTCACTAAAAATTGCTGATCAAAAATATTTTGAGACAGCTGTTAAAAAATTGATTTGACACAAAGTTTATTGTGAAGGGCGCAGTATAAATATCGGTCACGTTTTGAACTGTCACCTGAATGGTGCAAATGAGCTTAGGCAAAGCGTAATGGTAATATAGCTAATATTCACCCAGTTTTTGTTTTGTTTTTGTTTTTTTTTAAGAACAGCTGAATTTATACTGATAGGTTTCATGTTAGGTGGGTATGATGCTTTTCCGAATAAAATGTTCAATCCCTAGCAGTTGTTCATTAGTTTAGATAGTGACTTTTGCTTACTCTCTATATAGTAACCTTTGTTTACAGTAACTATCAAATAAATGAAAGCAGAATAAAAAGATTGGATAAGTAAACCATCCAAAATGAAAGGTTCTTCTTTGAAAATTAGTATTCAAACTTTAGATTTCAACTTGACATTGAATACCGAAAACTGGCATCCAAAGAAAACAAGTAACAATTTATCATATATCAAAACAGGACCTGCCTGTTGAACATTACACTATATTTTGATAATTATATCTAATTTGACTTGTTCCCGAAAAAAATTATGCATATTTCTTTTGGTTATTTGGTGTAGATTACCCTGCTTTTACCTATATAGTGTTTTATGAACCTTCGGACACTCACACAAAAAAATGATAATAAGCCAAATTTTGAAGTCTAGATGTCAGTGGATTTATCTTTAAAATTCTCATAGCTCTTGTCTGTCTACAATTCAAACA
>OY757911.1:80785300-80802800 GCA_963585895.1 Sepioteuthis lessoniana
GACGAGAATGATTGCATTTTACATAGCACTAATACCCTTGGGAAAGGTATGAATCCAATTATTCTCCCTCCAGCAATGGGTAATAGTAGGACAGACAAGGTTCTTCAGCCTTGGTGAGGCAGCTAGTCTAAGAGAAGAAAAACTGTGAATTCAAACCTGTTAAACTCCGCTTAAAAATTGACCTTGTGTCATATCCTGCACGAGCGGAGGGGTTGGGTAAATAGGATAAAATTACTTTGTTCTCTCACATAATACTTCCATATAAAACTCAATATAAAACTCTCGTATTTTCTTAGGTAAATGTTGTTTATATTCGAGATCAGATGTTTACAATTTTTTTATTGGAAACATACTTTTGACAATGAATATTTTTGACACAAATTCATTAAGTTTTTAACTAAGCCAAATATGCAATTGTATATGGATATAAAGGAATATAAATAGTAATAATTCAAAGAAAAATTCAGTTCATAATTAATCCTTTTTCGATGTGATGAGCTCAGGTAGTCTACAATGAAAAGGTATACTGGCTGAAAGCTATATTCCGCATTTTTGCATCCCAGAAATAATATGAAACTTAAAATTAATGCAAAGCTTAAGTGAATGCAGCTTCTGCAGAGAGATTTACCACAGAATATTCTGCAATATATCAAAGCGTATAAACTCGAGATGAATAGGTAATAAATCAAGCGTTGATGAATGTTGATACAATTCAAAGCTATCAAAAATCGCCTCAGCGAGACGAGTTCAAATCCGGGATGAGGCTTTTGGTGTTTTATTTTATATCCATGATATTTTTTAAGCATCCTGCTGATTCGAGAATTGAATTCGCGACTAGCAGATAATTAGATACACCTTAACCAACATTAATATTATTAAGAAACATTAATATTATTTGTTTGCTAATTTATTTAAAAAAAACATTAATTCAGATCGTGAAGAGAAAAAATTCTAGACTTTTCAGATAAACAATTACTGAGTATAATGGATTGAACTGGCCATTGACATTGTGCTAGAAGATGCAGTTGCTATCATTTGAATTAATAGTTCTAAGCTCTTTCTTTAATTTCTTTCCTAACGTTACACCAACAAAACCTTTGTAATTTTAACATTTAAAAGAATATTTATCATCGCAACATGTTTTGGTTTGTTTGGTTTCTTTGTTTAATGGCATATCAACCTTTGTTGGGTATTATCCTTATAGAAGAACATTAGTGGTACTATTTTAACCATGGCTTAGAGAATTAGAGGGTTGAGACCTTTACTAAAAGTTGTTCTTTTTTTCCGAAAGGAAACATAGTAGCCCAAGTGGAGGTCGAACTCGCTTCAAAAAATGTCACAGTCCAGTAGGATGGCTACCACGTCACTAGTAATTTCCCCCCCCCCCCATGATGCGTCGAACATTAGGATTCAAAGCGAGGAAAATAAAATATGTGTATATAAAAAATAGATCTGGATCCGGAATTTTTTTCTTTTACCTGAAATAAATGTACAGCTGTTTCGTTTATACATTAACTTTTGTATAAAAACTAGGGGGATAAATTCAATAAGATCTTCAACCAATGATCGAAGCGGAAGATCACAATTAGAATGGATATTTTCCCCCTCGTTATGCTGATATTATCAGCTAATATAGGAAAAAAGAACTTCATCTTCAATATACAACCACACACACACACACATACACACACACACATATATATATATATATATATATATATATATATACTATTTGAATGCAGCTGTTCTGCCGAAAGCGCCATCACTAGAATTTTGTTTGAATTATCAGACGTATTTCTAATTTCTTTTTTAATTCATAATTTCCAAACGAGTATTTGCATAATCTTTGCTCCTAAACTGTAAACTAAATTGTAAACACTTAGAATAATAGTCATTCTTTCCATCAAGAACACTTGATAAGAGTGATCTATCTGGTTATTTGCTGTATACAAGTTACATGTACATACAAATACTAAAAGAAGAGATTTCACACTATTCAATTGGATTATTGCCTTTTCGATGAGGATACTTAGAAAGCGCAGACTACATACTTTGGAAAGAGTTAAGCCATCCACAAAAAGTATTATTCTCGGGATAACACTAAATTGCATGCGTCAATGACACTGCAGTCCCAGAATTCTGGAATGAGTGGACTATCCTTTTATTACTTCGGGTAGGGTTTCACCTATGGATTGAATAGAGCTTTTTGAAAATTACTAGTATTTAAGGGGAATACTTGAAACAATATAACTGCAAATCAATGATTATAGACCGTCAATTTTTAAAAAATTGCAATAAAATTTTGTAAATATGAATAGTCATGAGTTCAATGAAGTATTCGAAATAAAGCAAACTTTAGAAAGAATTTATATTCGAAATTAAGTAGCCCGTAAAGGGTTTGTATGTCGTTGAAGTTAGGTGAGTGTTAATAGTCAACAGCACGAGGTGACTGCCATTGTTCACTTACGCAATCATTAGTCTTTTAGTTATATATATATATATATATATATATATATATATATATATATATATATATATATATATATATATATATATATGTATGTATATATGTACATAAAGTATCAACGGCGTTTGTTAACAGTCAGACCAAGTATGATGAGGGCATATCTTAACGATATATATATATATATATATATATATATATATATATATATATATATATATATATGAAGATAGATTGATAGATTTTATCTATATTATATATATATTTGGTCCAATTGAATGAGAATTATTTCTAAACAGATCTATTGGGGCCAAAACAAGTACTACCACTTCGGGTCATTGTTGATCTGGGAGTAATGGCCAAAAGGAGTAATCTCCACTCTCCAAATTTCCAGAACTGGCTTCTGAAAATTAAATGTAGTTTACTGTCATTACCAGGATGCCCCTTTTTGTGAAGGCCCACTCCCTCAGCAGTGGATATAATCGGCCTATTCAAAGCCTTACCGACAATGTTCTTCTGTGTTTCTTAACCTTTCTAGTTTACTCTGTAGTTTCTCCTGTCGAACGTTATCTATTTCTTTTTCCCATTCTTTTCCCGTCCCTAGATCCGTCTCTTTCCATCTCTCCTTTCAAATCTAATTTATTTCTCTTCGACACCTTCTATTAATTTCCCCTCTCCAACGCCAATCTCTTATTCCTCTCAATGTCAGCGCCCTCAACCTCACTTTCTTTATGTCAGCGCTTTCTAATTCTCTTACCTGTGTCCTCTTTCTCTTCATCTCTTCAGCTCTCTCTTTGTTTTTTAACACCACTTAATCATTCCTTTATTTTTTACAATATCTACAGTTTTTCTAAAATCTCATCTTCTTTGTTAGCCTTTATTCTGTCGCAAAAGATCCCGTTTTTCTTATCTTCATCTTTTTTGTCTTGGTTGCAGCTTCTTTCTCCTTACACATCTTTTACTCTTTCTCTTCCTTTCAAAACTTCATTTTTCCTGTATCTTGAATTTTTAGAACTATAAGGATATATAGATAACCCGAAACTCATTTCTGCTGAAAGATAACGAACGAGAAAACTACTATATCCACTATATGTGATACAGTTGATTATATTCACTTAAAATATATGCGTCATAAGATATGATGAATGATAGAGTTAGCACACATGTTAAGTTTTAATAATTTTTTGTCAGTCAAATACAGAAATGAAACCATAAGAGACCTAATTAAGCAAGAATGAACTTTGGATCAACTCTACATATTTCCGTTTTTGAATTAAATTATCAAAAAACCAAAAATATGCTCTAAGTCAATTGAAAAGGCCGACAAAAAGATATGTAAAATGTCCTTAAGATGACACTAAAAGTGCATCCTGTGGTGTGACTCTAAATTTGAAGAGCGTGGAGTCACCACTTACTTCTATTTTCCAAGTTTACTATGACTTGATGAAGTTGTAGGTATTAAGGCAAAATCTATGTAACAAACAAATTTGTTCGAGGTAATATTTAGAATTATTTTGAACCGCAAAATGATTTCGAACCACAGAGAGTAATACCCCAACAAAAAAGTGTTTCCTGGAATGAAAGACATTTTTTTTTTATTGCAATAAACGATTAATTTGTAAAACACCGACTTTATTCTCTACAGACCTAATTATTTTAAGCCACATAATGATTCTTGCAACTATATAATCTGCCTTTAAAGCTTTGATATCAAAACTAAGTATGACATTATTACCTCTTTAAAATCAACATGGAGATACAACTTTGTATTGAATATGAATGGAGATCATATTTTATGAAATGGCGTCGACATAAGATAACCCAACAAGGGTTGTCATGGCGTAAAATCAAACAACTAAACAAACAGTTGCTTGTAAATTATCAGACTTAGAAAGAAGTTCTAGAAGCCGAATAACTCTGAAAATTATTTATATAGTTAAATGAATCTGAATTTTTTTGCACTTGTTGAAAATGAATATAATAATTATGATAGTCTATTGTGACCAAAAAGGACTGATTTCGGTATTAAATGATCCCAAAAATCCAACCAACCTTTTCCAATGTTCTATTGTTGTATCGTTTCTTTCAAATGTTGTTATAGCTGATTGTGACGGCAAATCGACTAAAATCCCAAAACGGGACTTTATTTTCGCACGTGTGAAGACGGGGCAGGTTGGCACTTGATCCCCTACAGAATAAGTCCTGTTCAGAGTTCTTCTCTCAGGCAGATAAGAACTGGCATATTACGTGAGGGAATAATTTAGGGCCAGACTGACCGCCGCTGGCTAGGGGTTCCAAAATTCACACTATCACACACCCACCAGGCAGCTTTCTTCCTTCCCCGAGATAATGGAAGAAAGTGAGCCTATAGGTTTTAGTCGTAATAATATTAATATTGTTGTAGTCGGCAACTCCGGTTTCCCGTATGATACTCTAGGAATTAATAGGACAGTTCTAAGCAAGATAATATAAGGCGAATAGAAGCTGAAAGGAAAGCATGAAATAACAACATAGACCACATGGTAAAATGAAAATACATAAAATTCCTTTACTACTTATATATACACGTTCAGAGTGTCAAAAATATATAATTGGACAGTTCACGAATCTAAATGTCTTTTCTGACTTTTGTCCTTCTTCGAATTGAGAGAGAGAGAGTGGTAAACAAAATGTGGGTGTAAAGGAAAAATGTCCCCAAAATTACTTATCTTATTTTCGACGGGGTTCCACTGGAGAATTTTCTTCTTTCACGGGCTACTAGACTTTGTACTGTTTTTAATACTGGCTTGAAGGATTTGGAGTCCTTCGTGTCTCAGCTAATCTTTTGTCTTCAGCCCGGAGTAAAATGGCTATGGTCCGTCTGCCACGAGCCTTGCTCAAAAACTGCCTTTTTTCCTATTTACTTCCGCTGAGGGGAAGGGAGCCCCACTTCCGTTTTGGGGTCCCAGCCAATCATTTGGCTTCTCTCTCTTTCCCCTTCCGATGTCCGGCGACCTGAGTTCACTAAGTGTGAACATCTGGTCTATCTCCTCTGTGACCCACATTCTCTCTTAACGGTCACTTTTTGACTGCTTGATACTCTAATTCAATACGGGAGGATAGTATCAGTCTTACCTCTTCGTCTCCGTGAGCTATCACGTGACACTGATACAGGTATTGAGATCTTTCAAATAATGAGACAATATTTTAACGGGATCATGGATGCTCTTCAAGCTACTCTAATAATCAAAGCAGAGGAGAGAAAAAATTTTTAAAAGCATCTACCCATACTTGCTAAACGTTTTAAATGAGTTGATTAGTTCCTCAAAATAAACTGAAAAATGAATGACAATTGGTTGCCTATCAAGACATTTTGAAAACATGGGAATGAAAAACTCTGCCTTAAACACTGTAAAACTTTCCGAGAAACAAGAATCATCAAAAGAAACACGGGGGCCAATGCTTACGTCATGTTCAATCATATCGTTTTGAAATCTTCCAGAGCATTACCTACCATCAACTAGGTCTGGCACATCAAATAAACAAAACTAATGGATATATTAATCACGGACCGACCTGAGTACAAACATTAGGCTTAGAAATATCCATGAGGAAATCTGGCTGTTCTAAACATCTTAAGCTACAGAGTCGTCAGGACATCACATGACCAACTCAACACAAAATTACAATATACAGATCCAAATCCACCTTTGTGTGCCTTAAGGTCAACTTAAACAAATAGTGATGATTGCATCATAGTATAAGCAGTTGATGAAAAGCAAAACTTAGGTACCTTCTTAAAGGGATTCTTACTAATGGGGTTGTCCTCAGTGTACTCATCAAGCTGATATTATATTCACAACGCTCCGGCTTTTTTACCCTCGGTCTTTCCTCGGATGTTTATCGTATTTGATAACCCTTCAGGAACCTCTGAGCAAACCCTTCATTCAATCCTTGGAGATAAATAGTTTTTATTTCGTTGTTTATGCTTCATGAGCGGCTTGTCTGTATAACAGTGTAAATATCGAACAGATAAATCCTTATCTTAGAAATTAAAAAAAAATCGGATTAGCCGTATAGAATGAATACTGATATGAGTTATAAAACTGTTGTGTTTGTTTATTTGATTGTTTATCTAAATCTCAGCTCAACATAAAATTGTATCGCCAAAACAACTGCTTCTTCACGCCTTTATCATAACTCTAAGTGAATTGCAGAATAATTTGGCAATGGTATATTTAAGATATGCGAAATTTTAAAAATGTTGGGAAAAAAGAAGATTCTAAAAGGAATAACGAATTTCATTTTAAATTTTCTGTCCAAGCGTTTCAATAACCTGATTCCTATTCTTTTTATATAAGAGATTATTCTTTTAATAAATTTTGTATGATCGTGTTGACCTTCACGGTAACGTTAGCCTTATTGCAAATCGAACCATCCACTAAACGTGGTAGCTATTTTATCTCCAAAGTAGGATTAATCTATTTACCTACAAATGTGAGCTACTTTATTCACAAAATTCGAATCTTCACCACCTTGTTAGTGGGGCTAAAAATACGAAAGCTTCAACCACTGCAGAAACGTAAAACTCCTCCATGAATGTGCTGAGAAAGACACTAATCTATATCATCTATTTTAGGGTAAAACTAGTTATTTTAAACCATATCCTAGTGCATGTATTGACTCAACCCCTCAACTACGAGCGGGTATAAAGTTGGTTTGAATTTTGAAATGTCCTTCTTGTAGACGAGAAGGAAATAGTTAATTAAATCAAACAGTTATTAATGAATCAAATTTCGGTATCAAATGACCCGCTTATGCGCTTTTAAACAAATAATCCTAAACCAGATTGGATCTTCAATTTCCCCATTCAAATTATTTTCCTTTGTTTAATGATTTATTGATTTTAAAGGCATGTAAAATCCTCATATTATTTTATCTTTTGAAAAATATTCCTTGCACATTTTGTCCTGTAGGACTGGGCTGTATAATACCCTGACTATATCTCTGCCTATAGATGAGACTCCATCACCATAACGAAGGTCCTGGATATAATACTAAAAAATCTTATGGTGAAGCTTCAGTCTTGGGGTTTGGGAGAATGTAGAGTACTCCGTCATGGCAATTACTTCCAGATCCACTCTGATTCGGAATGATAATACCCGTTAGAGTCTTATCTATAAGACAAATAGAATTGTTAAACCATTTAACTGTGTGTAAACCAATGATTGATCTTAAATTGAATCGTTTGTGTTTGATAGCAATACTTGAAACCATTTAATTGTGTGCAAACAAATGAGATCTGGCTTGTTAAGAATATTACTTGCAAATATATATATATATATATATATATATATATATATATATATGGGTGTGTGTTTGTGTGTGTGCTAACAAGATTGGACCTTAGATAAGCTCCGTGGGTTTCTATGCCATAAAGCTCAACCAACCAACTAACCAATCATAATTATGCATTCGTAATTATTTTTCTTTCCCACAGTCCAAGCAAATATGAATGATTTTAAAACAAATCTGACCCATAGATAGGACATAGATAGATTCTACAACTCTGGGTCAGAGTAGGCCTGAGAGAGTAGAGATATTCCACACTCCCAAGTGCTCCAGAACTAGAGACTTATCACCAAATGCAGTTTAGTGTTATAGACAAGACACCCCACTGCAGGGGTGCAGTAACCGTATTCTAAGCCCAATCGACAGGGTGAAGATTATATCAATCTATTTCCGTAAGGTATACATGTTGTTATTAATTCATCAAGATTTTATGTTAAGATTTACTCTAGTGTTGATATAGACCCTTTTAGGTCGATTGATACACATTAAAAGAATATTGTAGATATTTACGAAGTATATGTTTGAGGATTCCTACCTCGGAGCGATACTTTACGTGATAGATAGCTTCTTAGCTTATTAATCATCGTCTGGCCTCGGGCATCTCGACTTCCATTAAACTTTCTAAACTTTGAAGACACAATCTCCAAACTAAGACCTTCAGGCCTCATCTTGCTTGCGATAAAATTTTATCCGCCTTGCAGCCACTTAAAATATTTTCCTAGATAGAGAGTCAGATTGTTAACAGGGACAGTTGTTCTATCCACTAAAGAAGAGGTTATATCTATCAATAAATGGTTCATTCACGGGCTGATCGAATGTTATCTTAGATTTAGAACGTAAATAAAAAAAAGGCAGCCTATGAGGGTCATTGAAAAAGCTATGTCTCATCTAGAAAGAAGAGCCAAAACACTAATAATTATTAAAAGATGCAGATTTCCTTCAAATTTTCTGTGCAAGTGAGACCCATACAAAAGTGAGAGGTGGATGATAAATCTAAAATCTGGGTGATGTTTTGATCGTTTTGAATGATCCTGGTAGATTCTATTCAAAATTTCATTTTCCCATAAGAATGAACAATAATTGGCCATTTTGTCAGATTATTAGCATCACTCTATTTTCAAGATTATATTGTCCAAATGTTTGCCCTTATAACCTATACAATTCTGAAACCTCACCATAAAGTTTGAGCAGGGTCTGGAGGAATGATCTTCCGAGTTTGGAAAGTAAATAAAAAAAGCAATGTACGTGGTGTATTCAAAAAGTTTCCACACTTTTTTTGTATAGGCATTTAAAATTGTTGTAAACTCTCGAAAATTCAGTACATTATTGCTATACATCTTATGAGATGGCTGACCAATTTTTATGATTTCAGATTTAAATGAACAGCTACATCAGGAATTAGAATACTCACTACTAAAGCCTGATTGTCACAGCTGGTGAATTTCAAAAATGCAATCTGGACGTAAGGACACTTTAGAAGAACGATATGCAATAACATTGTGTTTTAAACTTGGAAAAAATGCCACAGAAACGCATGGAATGCTTCAGCTTGCTTTTGGATCATCTTGCATGAATAGAGCATCAGTTTTTGAGTGGAATAAGAGGTTCAAGGAAGGCAGAGAGCCTGCGAGGGATGATGAGAGGTGTGGGAGGAGTAAGGAAGTCAGAACACCAGAGTCGATTGGTAAAAGGGTCAGGGTTAGGGTTACTATGCTGAGGTTTTAAGGGAGTTCAGAAAGAGATTCCGTCGGAAGAGGCCAGCTCTCTTCAAATCGGGTCAGTGGCATTTCCACCTGGTTAATGCACCACTCCACACCTCCAACCTTGTCATAGACTATTTGAGCAAGATGGGCATCAAGACAGTTCCTCACTCTCCCTATAGTCCAGACTTTGCTCCCTGTGACTTTTGGTTATTCCCTAAGCTCAGAGGCTGTCGTTATGAGACAACTGAGGAGATGAAAGAGGCTGTGACGAAGGTCATTGACACGCTCACACCAGAGGACTTCCATGGGGCCTTCCCGAAGTTGTTGGAACGGTACAACAAGTGCATTACAGCCGGAGGAGATTACTTCGAAGGGGAGTAGAGTTTCTTGTGTGTACTATCAATAAAAGTGCCTATACGAAAAAAGTCTGGAAACTTATTTAATGATCCTCGATGATCTTATTCAAAATATAATTTTACTATATGAAAAAACAAAATTTACAATTTTGTATTCTCTGTGTCTTCAATTTATTTTAAAGTCTAGATCATCGAAATGCTCGTCTCTCGAAATTTACAACCCCGAAGCCTTACCCTAAAGTTCTGCAACCCTCACCGAGTCATTGTATCTGGTATTGTGATTTGATAACGAATAGAACCTTTCGATTCATTAAAAGGCGTAAGGTTTCAGGGGTCACCAGAGGAAGTGATCATAAAGTGATAGAACTGATGAGGGACCCAACGACGAGGTGACACATTTTAGTGAGATGAAACAACCTCAAAACACGTACAATGTTCATTATTCCCTGCCATAAGAGCGATTAAAATGACATGGCGGCTGTTGCTGTACAAGAATATACCACTCATCCGTTCATCTCTATGAGCACTTGTTTGTTGTTAATTTTAAATCCAGGAGATTATTCTGCTGGATTTGCACATGCGCTGATGTAGATAGACACTAACTGTTTCGAGTCTTGCATCTCATTAGTTATCGGAAACAGTTATGCTTTATTGAATTTTGATGACTCATTGACCCAGTAATTATACAACATTTACGAAGCAGCCGACGCTGTCTTTTGAAACTCGAATTTTGAACATTGACTGAGTCTACAAATAGAACCATAGCATTGATTTTAAACCACGTAAAGAGGAAACTATAAAAAAGTCTTTTAATTTAATTTCCGACGCATTCATAATTCGGCCAGCGAATTTTATAAAATATATGATGTGGAACTTGTATCGAAAAATTTCTAGACTCCTGTTCTGAGAGATTTCAATTTTGTAATCTTACATTCTAATTAGTAATGGGAAACGCATGCGTTGTAGCCGTAATCGTCACAGGAAAGGGGGACAAAGAGCCGATTTTCAATCGTATATGAAGCCGTTTGCAATTCACCTTGTCCTAGTGGCCTTTAAAAAAGCATCAACCCATCGCTTCCCTCTCTGGTTGCATAGTGGTTTTGATTTGATACTTTAGCATTGCACAAAGGTTGATAGGACATTTCACAAAGAAACCAAACTACATTTAATCTTGGGAAAGGCATGAATCTGCGTCTTCTCTTTCCAGCTATATGTTGCTGGTTAGACTGGGCTTTTTTGCTTTCGTACGACAACCGGTCGAGAAGAAGAAAAACTCTGAATTCAAATGCTGTAGAATTGACCTTGCATCGCATCCTAGACGGAATAAAGTCTGCACTGCATCATGTCAAGATCAAAAACATCATGGTGGTATGATTTGTAAATAGCAAATGCGAACACATATTCAACTGAGTGCAAGAGAGTAATATTCATGGCTACCACACCCTTGTTTTTCAAATTGAACTGATCGATGTAAATGTGTCCAAATCAGGGCTTTAATAAGTAAAGGCCTGCCAACCATACAACTTTAGACTTTGACTTGAGGTGAGCATGTGGTAGCTTAGATTACTATTAACCAACAACTATTGAGAAAATCTATAGCAATGAACATGTAAGTAATATCTAATAAGTTGCTAATTCACAATTGCATCTACTATTAGGAATCAATTATTATTGCTTACTGTTCAAAAAGAAGAAAAAAGGTTGTCGAATAATTCAATCAGGAGTTTCAAGGTTAAAAATGCCCTTGAATAAAGCATAAAATTTGGTAAGGGAAAATGAATAATGGGACCCTGTGTAACATTAATTTTAGATAAAATTCGAAAGTTTTATTCCACAATTAAAAAAAATATTCATGGAATTCCTAGTCAAAATTATGGAAATCCCACACATATAAAATGTTTTGGGATCAGAAAAACAGCTGTTATTTTGCTTAGAAGCTGACCTTGTGTCAAATCCCATCCTTGGCGGAGAGGTCGGCTAAAATCTAAAAAAGCGAAAATTTATTTTTTTGAATTTTAACCACTGGCAGATATTAAACTATCAAGATTTACTAAAAATAACGTAGACCTTCATAATTCTATTATGAATTCAGTAAGCACTGAATTCAATCAAAGTGTAAATTATCTAAGCGGTCAACCTAAAAACCATTGTGCGGCAACAGGCACAAGAAGAGTATTAAGTAAATATTTACTAAACATAACTCTGTTCCATTAAAACAAAATTAAAATGGCTGACAAGTAGTTTCTTTTACGGTATTCTTCCAAGTATTCCAGGTACAGAACTCAAAAGCCGTTGCATTTATATTTTGTTTCCGACTTTTATACTTTTTCACGGGTACTTATGGTATGGTCATGGAAACTTTACTCATGAAGCAAGTCTTGGGTAAGAAAAACCTGATGGAGCTCATCTCTCTCCTAGTCTATTACAAATTTTAATTCAGAGCTTTCTTTTTCTTAGATCGATTGCCATGTTAAGGTTAAAGAACACTGTCTGACCAATTGTTTTACTCATTGCTAGAAGTATAATAGTTGAATTCATAGCTTTCCCAATTGTACTAGTGCTACAAAAAATGCAACAAAAACTGTTTCAGGTTTTGAATTCGGATAGTCTACTTCCCATGACGATAACCGTTACGTAACGATAGCCATAAAAAAGAATTTTCTGCTTGCTTTGAAAATCAGCATTTAAAACCACGATATCTAATTCGGTTCTTGTATGTAATACTATCATTTTTGAAGAATAGGAATAGGCACCAAGAACATATTCATAGGATACAGTTTTTTTAATCATCGTTTCAATAGCTACGCAAGATGCTAAGAAATAATAGGCGCTTTTTATTTCCACAGAAACTGCGATTCGGGACCCACAGTAATATCATTAGACAACGCAACTTTTCTGTGACAAAATAGTATTTATATATGGTCACCACGATTGGCTACTGATGAACAAGACTCATTGTGAGTTCCGTTGAAAAAAAAAGGGAGGCTTTATTTTCTAAGCAGCTCCTGTGATAAATCTGCTCATGTTTCACTCTCTCTCTCTCTCTCTCTCTCGCTCTCTCTCTCTCTCTCTCTCTTTCTCTTTCTCAAGAATATATTCCATTCGAATAAATAAACTTAACAAGAAAAAAGTATCGGCCATCTATATATTTCCCTATTAGACATTGTTTAAATTACAAACTTTTCACCAAGTAACAATCTCTACTAATAGGGAAAAAGTTCACAGTTTTTATATAGTTTATGCATTGTGTTTATACAATTTGAAAATTAGAAGTGACTGAAGAACAAAATTAAGTGAGCTATTAAAAAAAGAAAACGAAAATTTTTGCCAACGCTAATATAAACTAAACGAAATCCTACAGTAAATCATTACTGAGGGCGTCTGTGAATCAAGAATTTTAAGAAATTTCCATTTGTAGAAAGATGTTATTTTCGTTTTAAAATCAGTTGGCATTTTAAATAAATGTGTGATAGTGCCTATCTGACAATATATCTCTGTATCCCCCATTAATATCGCGTTGCAATTTGTGATATAGTTTTATAAATTTATTTCTAGCGGAATATCATAGTTCATAACTGATATTATTTGATATCATTTTTAACCAATGATCATTAAAAGTTTTGAGCCTAAAATATGAATGTAGAACAGGAAAAATATTTGGCACATTCCTTCTGTAGGAGAATCATATATATATATATATATATATATATGAATGTGTATGCGTGTGTATATGCTTGGTATATTTATAAAGAAAGAGTAATTAATATTAGTGAAATCAACGATGAGTACTCAATCTTGCTTAAGAGATAATAAAACCAAAAGCTTGGTCTAGTGATCACATGTTTGAAACTGACAGTAGCAGTATCTCATCAACGGAAAGCAATGACAGCACACACATAGATAAACCTATTGAAAAGTTATCGTCAATATGGAAATCAGATATATTTAATGAAATAAAACTGTATTCTTTCACGTTATAATCGTGTCAGTACTACCGCATGGTTGGGACTCTACGAAATTCTTAGATAAAAAGCTAGATGGGAACTATAAAATGATGTTACGTGCTGTTTTTAAGAAAGACTGGAAGTATCATCCCTATAAAACGGCAGTTGTAGAATTACTTTGGTTACATCACACCTGAACACTGGTGGAGGAGTAAGAACAAATTTATTAGAGGCTTTCTCCAATGAACTAATATACATAGATCCACCACTGCTTGCTGAACAGCAAAAAATGACATTCACCAGTTGTGTGCTGATATTGGCTGCCATCTTAAGGACTTAATAAGACCAGTGAACGATAGTGACGAATGATGAGAGAGAGTTTAAGGTATCCGTGTTCTTGGTTTGCCTTGATATATATATATATATGTATGTATGTGTGTGTGTGTGTGTGTGTGTGTGTGTGTGTGTGTGTGTGTGTGTGTGTGTGTGTGTGTGTGTGATCAATAATGTTAGAAAAGATATATTTTTAAATATATTATCAAAATGTCCAGATGTATAGGAGAACCTATATTGAGATCAAATGAAAATAATCATCTCCCAAACTTCTCGGGTGTAACGTTTATTCTAAAATTGAACGCTCAGTCGATTGGGGCCATAGAATACATTAAATGTATCCCATAAGATTGGTAAGATCTCCACCCGCAACAATTATTCTGGATACGGCACTAAACGGCCTCCGATAGTGAGGCTTCAATCATAGAGTTTTGAGGAATGTGGAATACTCCTTCATTGCCTTGTTCCCAGGTCCATTTTGATTTGGAATGTTAATTAGGGTCCCATCAATGGGTCAAATAGAAATTATCTTCTAAACTCGAAACCATTTAACAGTATGCAAACAGATGAGTTCTAGCTAGTTTAAACATGTTACCTACGAACTACTCAAATCATATATATTCAATGTATATGATGGAACAGGATCAAATAACCCACAAGAGTTGAAATACTATAAAGCACAACCAACCAAACTTAAAACGTAACGAAAGACAACAAAATACCATTTTTTAAATTTTAATTTGTCACTGATATATAAATGCATTTTATATCTTCAATAATTGTTCACGTATCTGTTACGATATCGCAAAAACCCTACAATCCTGAACTGAGAAAGGAAAAACTTTGATATAAATACATTATCAAACTTCTCATTTGTTTTTCTTTTTTTTTTTTTTGTTGTTGTTGTTGTTTTTTTGGTGGGGTTACAGTTATGCAGCCGTAGGCCGGAAAAATTGTACAACATAGCGAGATTTTTTTTAAACATACCCTTCCAGATTAGAAATTTCCTAATAATTGATTGATAATTTTGTTGGATTTGCGTTCACACTAAATGATATTTTATAATCATCCAAGGTTTGGTTTTAGTAAATATCAACAACATATCAACTCAATGTGTTATTTGTTGCCGTAATTTGACTCAATGTGTTATTTGTTGCCGTAATTTCACTTACTTGTGAATATTGAATCGTAATCATAACAATATTGTCCATGTTTAACTGCACTTTTTTATTTGTTTAGTTTGGTCTGGTTTTTTTTCTACATTTAGTGGCATATCAACCTTCGTAGGTTATCTAATTCCAAATCCATCATTGTAGAAGGGTAATAATGGTATTATTAAACATATAGCTGGGGATATAAAGAAGTTCACACCTTTCTCCAAAGGGCATTAGTCCGAAAGTAAATGTTATAGCATGATTGGAGTTCAAACTCGCTTTTTACAATGTCACAATCCAGCTCGTTAACCACTACGAGTAATCCCCCTTTTTTTATTTGTCTTTAATCATTTTTATACACAGTTGTATGTTTTCAAATATTGTTATTTTATAGAAATAATTCTAAAAGAGAACTTTCTGACCCATAGAATGGACCTTGACTGGTACCATGAATACAGGTTAGAGCGGACCAGAGATTAATAGCACTCAAAGGGTATTACACACTCTCCAGAACTTGAGAATGTGAGCCTTACCACCGAATGCAGTTTAGCGTTATACCCAGGACACTAGTTCTCGATATAACAAAGATTAGCATGAAGTACTTAGAATCCTTGATTTCTTTCTAAATAGAAACACCAACATATGAGCAGCTGTTACAACGGAAACCTAACGGGGTTTTATGAGTCATCCAGTTTTTTGGGCTTTTATTAACTCCCTGATATTAAGAGAGTGAGATTGGAAACTCCAGATTCTAATACTTGGAAAATATTTATCCCTATTGAATAAAGACATGGTTTCCATAAGTGGTTTACAGAGAAGATTACTCTTTCAAATCCAAACTTCATCGGTGTAAGCATCAATTATACTTCAAAGTATCTATTAAAGGGACAAAGTGGGGGGCGTGATTCCTGTCAAATTAAAAACCTAATGATCAACTGCTTGCCATAATTCCTCTCCGCCGATATCCGTAAATGCCCGAGCCACTTTCAAGCATCCTCCTAAAGAAAGGATAAATTTAATAAATTATACAAACTCACAAGTAATAAATAAAAAAAATACTGCGATATCCTTTTCTATTTGGTTCGATGTCAACTCACATCTAATTGGACGATTAATATGCCCATTTGTGACTACCTACCAAATTAACTATCTATTGTTCGTGTGCGTCACGCTTTTTAAATTGAACTTTTTCAAAACTAAAGAAAATTTGGATACGAAAAGTTGAATTATATTCACAAAAAATATAGCTCAAAAGAAGTTATGAATTTTAAAAGTGTTTATTATTTGCATGTATTTATATATATTATCCAATCTATTGAACTACATTGCATATATATGCATAAGAATTGTTTTTTATCATCAAGATGTATAAGTAAGTTAGGTAAAGTTTTGAATAAATTTTGATGGTGGGAAAAGGAAGACAATACGTAAAATTAAAGGGACTAGTTTAGCTATAAAGATAGCTTCACCAAGGATTGATTTTATTTCGCAAAAACAAAGTCAACAAATGAATTGGATAACCGTTTCGCTTTATCTAAATTTTAATTCATACAGATATTCTTTATCGTACCAAATCTTGAATGATTATAAGATCTCAAATCAACCCATTAAGCATAAAACATGAGCCGAAAAACGCACGGGAATAAGCATAAGGGTTATAGCCGTTGAAAATGCTATCAGCGACTCGATTTCAAATTCAGGACGCTGCCGTTTGCGTTTCAATTCACACAATGAACTGTGTAAAGACATTAATTCATTTCTTCTCCCCAAGCTATGAGTAGATATTAAGATGAACTGGGTCCTTTAGCCTTGGTAATGCAAACAGTCCAGAAGAAAGAAAAATCTGAATTCAAATCTGTTGAAATACGCATAAAAACTGACCTTGAGTCACATCCTGTTCGTGGTGGAGGAGTTGCGTAAATACATAAACGCGAATAAAAAAGGGAAACTATTTTATAATCAAATATTCAAATCTTAATTTTGGCTTCGGTTTGAACCTTATTTACTCGTTGCGCATTATAGCAAGAGGTCCTGCTCACCTTGATCACTTAGTTATTTACTAAGCTTACCTTAATTTCGTATAAAGCTACAAATATGAGGCACTTAGTGAGAATCAAACTCACTAATAATGTTCTGCTGTTGTGCCTTGCAAACTGCTGCACAACGCAAAGCATCGAAGCATCAAAACAGTCATATACAATTGCGTCGACTTTAA
>OY757911.1:80807800-80835614 GCA_963585895.1 Sepioteuthis lessoniana
GTGTGTGTGCGTGTGTGTGTGTATATACATCTAGAGAGGGAGGGAGGGAGGGAGAAAGAAATCATTTTCTTCTCGATAAAAAAAATCTTTTTCTTAAATCTGAAAAGGGCTCAAATGCTGGAGAATAGAACAAGGTAAAACCTAAAATAAATTGTTTTCTCACTTCCTCATGTCAGTCTATTGGGTATAAGTTTCCTATACTTCAAAAAAGAAAGATTCCCTAAATAGAATATGTACATGTTTCATCTGAAGTTTTTTTTTCAAATACATGAAACTTATAATCGTGAGACTAACATAAAGACGTAAAAAAACTATATATATATATATATATATATATATATATATATATATATATATACAACTCAGACCGTGGGTCTTTGAGTACCTCGACAGTATTTCCTTCAGGGGTGTAAGATCTCCCCACTAACAATTGGAGTCCTGTCTATGACATTGAATTGCATCCGGTGGTTAAATTCTAGTTCTGGAAGGCTAGGGAGTGTGGTGTCTCCCGTTAGTTTTCATTTGTTCCACATCCACTTGGACTCAAAATGGTAACAACTTTTAAGGTGCTATCTAAGGTCAAATAGTCCTGTTAGGATATTGTTCGTATTAGTTAGAAATACTTGAAATACTTAACGGCACAAATGTTTTTATCTAATGGGAAACGTTACATGAAAAATTACAAATGAGTATAAATAACTGGTAACAATAATAGTTATTTGAAGACATGATTGTTTGAGAATAATTTCTTTTACTAACTATATAATTGCTTAAGTAAAAAATACTGATTTTAGTATTAACCTGAAAATGGCTGAGGTGTCGTCATATCAGCCAATCAATAAATATATACTTACAATACTAATCAAAAGTATTTAGCCCAAAATATATTTGTAAACTCTGCCAAAGTTACATAAAAAGCAAAGAGGAACAGCATGTCCTTTGAGTGATGTCATGACCAACGCAATCTGCGGACTTGAATCCCATTGAACAAGTGTGGCTGAACTTAAGCGAAAATTCAGAGATAAAGAACACACAGGTACGGTTAACATTCTGGCAACTCTAGGAGAAAAACTTAGCAGAACAATCTTCAGTTTAACTCTCTTCTTTGGGGGAAAGAATATCGAAAATCTGTGAATGAGTGATATTGGCCAAAAGAGATCATTTTAATGAATGAAAAGTTTAAGAAGTTGTGTGTGTGTGTGTGTGTGTGTGTGTGTGTGTGTGTGTGTGTGTGTGTGTGTGTGTGTGTGTGTGTGTGTGTGAATTTTCTATAGTTTAATTTGTATCTAATGTGGCTCAGGAATATTTGCCTTCAGCATAATAAATAAAACCATTGTGGTGCTTAATATATTTTTTAAAATAATCATTTTAGGACGAAATACTTTAGACTGGTAGTATATATATATATATATATATATATATATATATATATATATATATATATATATAGGAACACCCACATAAGCTTTTTTCGTGTAATATCTGATAACGGTCATCACGACCAGAAATAAATTCATAATGACACGAAACAAGTGAATTTTTAAATTTTTTTTCTTTTAATATAAAAGTAGTCTTTTTTAGCCCTGCACGATCAGTTTTGATGTATTTTTGATCCCAAATTAATTATTTATCGATAGCCGTTGATATTGAGCACTCAAATTGGATACTGCTACCCCTTGGATTTTCTCCTCGGACTATATATATATATATATATATACACACACACACACACACACACACACACACATATATATATATATATATATATATATATATATATATATATATATATGTATAATCTGTATTTTTTAAGGTATAATACCCACATATTTTAAATATTTCTGTTTTATAGATGATATATTATTAATAAATCAGCAGAATATATATATATATATATATATATATACTTGTGTGTGTGTGCGTGCGTGTGTGTGTGTGTGTGTGTGTGTGTGTGTGTGTGTGTGTGTGTGTGTGTGTGTGTGTGTACATATGTATATACAATCTGGTTCCTTTAAAGGTATGATACCCAATTATTTTAACTATATCTCTTATAGAGGTAATATATTACTTATATATTACTTACATTACTTATTTGATTATTTATATATTTCTTATATTACTTACGTATCGACGGAATTATGAAAAACCAAAAATTACGGATAGATTAGGCAATACTGAACCGCTCAGAGATTTTACTTATGAACAAGAAACTAACAATTCTTTATGTCTTGGACGTTTTTACAAATACATAATAACAAACTATATCAGACTATAAGTTAAATTCCTACGCACAACTTGAGTATCTTAAATCTTTTTATAGAACCACCAAATAAAAGCCTTCAAATTTCTCTAATGTAAATGTTCTGCAAAAATTCCAAACTATTTTTCGACAAAATTATTTATTGCATGGATGTATCGTTTTACCCAAGTATTTGACCACAAACATGGTAATAAAAAATTTAAACAACCTTGGATTGCCCAGTCGGCTGGGGCTGTAGAATACATCGGCTGCTTCTCTGCAGAGGGGTAAGACCCCCCCCCCAAACGAGTGTCCTGGATATGACACTAAACAATCTGATGGTGAGGTTCCAACAATGCTGGAGCTTTGGAGAATGCGGAGTACCCCTTCATTACCATCGCTCCCAGGTCCACTCTGGCCCGGAGTGGTAGCACCTGATAAGGCCCTATCTATGGGTTAAATAGAACTAACAGCATTCTTATGCTAAACTGAATTGTTTGAGTAATCTGAATAACTTGAAATAGAAATGTTTTTGACAATTAAACCGTACTTACATTTAAACTGCGTGCTTATGCTTAACTGAATTGTTTGAAATAGAACTGTTTTTCGACATTAAAATTGTATTTACACTTAACTAAATTGTTACATATAACTTCTTGAATAGTTTGAAATGAATGTTTTTGACAATTAAACTGTACTTATGCTAAACTGAATTGTTTTAAAAAGAACAGATTTACATAAAAATGGATTTGGCGTTAAATAACCGACAAAGGTTGATATGCCATAAAAAACAACTTACCAAAACAATCTGGGGATTTAATCAATCACTGAATCTTCGAAGATAATCTAATGTGTAATTAATGATAATGAATAACAATATATACACCGAATCGAAAGCAGGAATGAACGAAGTCATATGTCTGAATTGTTAAAATAAATTTTTGGATGAATCTTCTTGTAGTCTTAAAAACGAATTGATGAACGCATAAGACATTTTATAAAAGGAAACATAAATAAGACTTTGATTCGATATAATCAAGAAATTAAATCTAACTTTAATTTCCCTGATTCCAAAATGTTATTTTATACACATGATAAAAGAACGCAGGAAAAATTGGTAAATCTGCTATCACTTTAGATTATCGGGCCCGGATTTTTCAATTAGTCTCATCATTCGGACAAATCGGTATAGCAAAGTTTAAAAAATACCTTATTTAAAAAAAAACAACCTGTCTTCATTATTCATATATACTTATATATATATATACATGGACAAACAGATAGTTGAATCGGACAGACAAAAAGTGATGAAATGAAGCCAACCGACATTGATAAAGACGGAGGATGTGTAACGTAAAGTTTAAAACCGGAGATGGGAGCAAAATAATATTAATATGGCCATAGATAAATAGATAGATGTGATATTTTCAAGAAAATACGTCACGATTTTTTAATAATATTCGAACAAATATTACATCGCTAAATTTGAAAGAGAATGCTCCCGAAAGAAATTGAATGTATAAAACTTTCTCATATTTTCGTTTCATGTAAAAATTCATTCTCCCAGATGAAGGTTAAAAAACCGAAACGTTTAACGTGGGTGAATAATTCAAACCATGAATAAAATCATCTGAACACCTGTTTTTTCATATTTTTACATTTTCATTAGGCCGGATCTATTTCCTGTTTTTACACACACACACACACACACACACGCACACACACACACACACACACACACACACACCCACACACACACACATATATATATATATATATATATATATATATTGAAGCAGTATTATGAACGAAAATTATTCGGAAAAATACGTCTAAGGACACAGCACTTTGCAAATTTGTATATTTGTCTGTAAATCATTCTCTCAGTCTCGTTCATATTGACACAATGAGTGGGATGAGAGACAGAGGCAGAAAATAAAGAAAGAGAGAGTATGGAAGATATTCCAATAATCATATCGATACATACATGTAAAGAATATATATATATATATATATATATATATATATCACTAAGCTTTAACTTTGTCCGCTGCTGGGCAACAACGTAGGACACAAAACGAAGAATAAACTCACAAGACAGCACTAATGATCAGAGGAACCAGCTTTCAAGTTCCTATTCCACGGTGACTTGTCCAAATTTTGTTCCAATATTGATATAAAAACGCACTTTTGAAACTCATGCTTCTAGAAAATCAATGGTTGATCTTCATGCAGTTACGTTTAGTAAATTTTGTAAATATTTCGATGTCTATTCACATCATATTCATAACAGACAGTGAAATATTAACAAAACATACCAAAATATTCCTTTTGTCTTATTCAGGTATCTCATACCCACAATCATATTTCTCGGTGTTACTTTCATCTGTTTAGTTTTAAATTGTTGAAATATCCACGTTCATCTTGTCCAGTTTAGTCGGTATCAAGTGGACTTTTGGACATTACGGTCAATCCACCTTCCTTTTGAATTATGCAGTGTACCTGAATTTGTAGCAAATCCGAACCAGTGATCATTGGAAAATAAATTTGCATAAACCTACACAACCTAAATATTTAAAACTAAAATATCTCGGGGTAGAAATCCTTTATATCAACTTACTGCTACTGCTGTGGTGGCTGAAACTGAAAAATGCTGCAGTATATATTTTGATGCCAACGAAGGCGAATACAAAGTCATGTTTAAAGTGAAGTAGCACACGACAACAGATGGGTAAACAAAAACTTTGATTTCTAATTTATAAAAAGTTCATTCAAAAAGGGCGTGAAATTGGTTGTTTTTATAAATTTAAAATGTTAATATTTTGTTAAAAAGCTGAATATGTTAGAATAATTTTTTTCTTTATTAATCTGTCTTAATTTATATCCACTATGGTGCAACCTACAAATTCTAACGCTCCATGCTTATACAATTCGTATAACACCCTCTCCTCCAGAATCTAATATTCAGTGACAAGCTAAAGCTACTGTAGTATTTGTCGCTGCCTCCCACCAGACACGACTTGACACTAGGTCAAAAGCCCGAAGGCCAATTAAAGTGGGGATAAAGGGGAGGGGAAGGTCGGGAAGGAGCCGAGAAGCTAAAGCTACTGTTCTTTCGAACAAATCTTAAAAGCCACACCCTACCAAACAGCAGCTTTGAGACCGTTTGCCTCCCTTCTCACAAACTATATATGTAAGACAAGTAAGAAATACTAGCCAATGCTGGGGATGTAGGGACAAACTTACGTGACGTTCTCTAATGGGCTCTTACACGTGGACAAACCAACGTTGGCTGACTAGCAAAAACTTCCAATAGGGTCCGATGGCGTGAGAGAGAGAGAGAGAGAGAGA
Source organism: Sepioteuthis lessoniana (assembly GCA_963585895.1). Classification (NCBI taxonomy): domain Eukaryota; kingdom Metazoa; phylum Mollusca; class Cephalopoda; order Myopsida; family Loliginidae; genus Sepioteuthis; species Sepioteuthis lessoniana. The sequence goes on from OY757911.1 coordinate 80,813,391, forward strand.
GAGAGAGAGAGAGAGAGAGAGAGAGAGAGAGAAAGAGTCTAGGGAGTCCGAGTTATCAACATGACTTTATGATATTATGATGATGATGATAATGTTTCTCGAGGCAACCCGTTTGTAGATGGCTCGGAGACATTCGATTCCAAACAAAGACGAAAGATGGAGCAAATAACTCGAGCATGTTTTTGTTTTTTTTTTTTACGAAAGAAACAGTAACGCTTTACAAAAACACAAATTCCATGGTTCGCTCAACTTGAGTTAACACTGATTTCTTTAATAATGTCACTGGCGTCTTACGAGCAGACACGTTAGCACTATTTCAATGCATAGTCTGCCCAGATTATGTTCAACGATCATCAGTAGATCTAACGAAAGAAAATGGTTTCAGATTTTAAAAAAGATTAGAATCTGACGAAATCCCTCAGATAATATTATGGATGTAACTATGCCGATGTCCGAGCGCTTCTTGTAAATACACTTGCTTAAGTCGAATCTCTTCTGCCATAACCTGAGCAAGCAGCTAGAGGCATCGATGTCTACAAGAACTCAGCAAAAAAGAGAGTTCATGATGCCATCTTTTAAACTTCTGAAACTAGTAGACTAGGCCATATACCTTAGTAGCAATATCTCATCTACTGAAAGTGACGTCAACATATGCATAGGTAAAACATGGTCTGCTATTGACTGGTTATCGACTATCTGATGTCCCTGATAAAAAAAAAAATGGGAATTCTTCCATGATGTACTTGGGTCAGTACTACTGAATAGTTGCACCACTACGACTCTAGAGAAAAGCTTGAAGAAAAATCTAGAAGTGAACTACAGTGGGATGCTGCATGCTATTTTGAATAAACGCAAGAACAAGTACCTTACAAAACAGCAGTTGTACGTCTACTTACCGCCTATCTCGCAAATCCTCCAAGAAAGTCGAGCAAGACATTCTAGACACTGCGAGTAAAGTAAGGACTCATAAGTGACGATCTCTTAGGAATTCTTATACATAGACACATAAGTATTGGCTGATATATTAAAAACTTATATTTATCAGCTCTGTGCAGACACTGGATGCTAGGTAGATGAATAATAAAAAAATGATAGCCGATAGAAACGGATATCGAGTGAGACTCCAATGAATCCATGCTGTTGGCATACGCTTATAATGATGTTGATGATGATGATAGTTGGTCTAAAGTAGCAAAAGTTCGATAGTATAGAAATCAAAAGAAAATTATCTCCTTGTGTTTGTATAACCAATATTCAACTGAATTTAACAGCAGCATCCAAAGAAAACTGGATTTACGAATCATTATAAACAGCGTTTTAAAAATTTCATATCATTTGAGATTTACTGGGTTTTTCATAAAACTGATATAATTTTGTTACCTAATAACTTGACCAATTCTCGTTTAAATGATCTCAAAGTATATATTTAATGTGTAAACTACAATCATTTAACTGAGAATGGCATTTTCAAACCTGAAAAGAAAATATTTTTTCTATACATGCAGTTAAAATCAAAGATCATTTGAACGAGAATTGGTCAAGTTATCAGACTGCAAAATGATGTCAATTATTATAAAATACCACGGGTACAAACAACAGCACCAGGAATCATGGATTCTAGTTTAAATATATTTGCTAGAACTCTCAATTGTATTGGAGTATACTCTTTATTGACATAAAATTTGCATTTACCTACATGGACTAAATCTATCAACGATTTAAACCATGATTTGTATACCCAAGCATATGTGAAAAACGCAGCTCATGTAAAGCAACCCATGGCTTCTCTTTATAAATCAACGGGTATAATTGTCTCACATATAGAATATGAATACTTCCGTGTTATCAATACCGGTTTAGTATTCTCTCTTGAACAATAAATGTGAAGTTGACAAACGAAACTGTAGCGTATGTCAGATATTTTGTTATATTTCGGTAATGCAAGACTCAATTCGGCAGATCCAGACGCTTTCACCGATGTCGTTAAGGTAACAAACCACACTGGACTTTAAAATGCAAAGCTTAACTCATACTCTCCAGGTGCTACTCGCCAGACTTTCCACAGTGACTTTAAGCACGGCTTTGGAATCCATGGTTTTAGGTCAACCTGAATCGCCTGATTTTTTTTAACCAACTGTTTACTGAACTATGACAACAAACTATCTGGTGACTGGTTGCTTCCGCGACATTATGGTTCAGTTTGAATTGGACAACGTTGCAGATTCATCTGTCATACTTTCAAATCACTCACAGAGTGAAACAATGCCTAACGTGTCAGCGCACCAACTTCCACGATAATACCAACAACTGCCGGTACCTCTCACGGTTGAAACTGATTTGGTCATGTGATTTACTCAACGCAAGCAAGCAAAATATTGTAAAACTTTGACTCACCCTAGTAAAATACACAGAATTTAGAAATGAATTTTAAGACAATATCAATATATTTTCTTTAAAAAATTATTATGTTTCGATATGTATTGATCTCCGCAGATTTGACGCTGTAGACTTGGAGTCGAAAGTCTATCCCGACTTATATTTTTAAACCATATTCTGCTTTTTATTTCTTGTCTCCAATTCGATATTGATTGCTGTCAAGGTTACTAGAGAAAAGTTGAAGAGTATGACTTTTGATGCGACGAAGTCGGTTCTTACAAGAAAAGAAAGAAAAGAGAGAGATGGATATTTTTATCGTGCATAGAAGGTCTGCAACGGAACGTTTGTTTTCACATCGGGGGCATCATGAATTGGCAAGAATACGATAGAGAAATTACAAAACCGATAGTGAGGAATAAAAAAAAGATCAATCCAAGTCACGTGATCTCCAGGAAATATGATTCACTTGGCAGATATTCCGTGGATAACTGGCAGGCTCGTTGAAACAGTGTTCAGTTTGGCTTTTTTAAAAGACTAACCAGAAATTTGCTCCATTAGTCTTAATTTTTTTTTCTTTTTTCGTTTCTTTTTACATGCATGTTCGTTTTTGTTATCTTTTCTTCTCTTTTAGTCTTTTAATGTTAAGTTTTTTCATGATTTTCTAAAAAAAACCTTTAGATACACAAAAACACTGTGTTTCCCTTCCTTTGTCGTTTAGTTTTCAATAGATTTTTTATTTGTAGTAGTCATAGGTTTTTTTCTCCCATAGAAAGCACTGCAGTGAGGAAAGTCTTGCAAGGTGCGTTTATAAGCTAGAAACTAGGTCAGTTGAAGAACACGGTGTTCTAATTATAAAGACGTATTTATAAACATTAGAACAATGTGGCTGACTGTAAGAGTGTGTGCATAATCTTTTTATAAAAAAAGAACAAGAAAAAATAACTACAGCAGTAAGAAAATTTACAGTATATTACGTCGTTCACATAAACCATAAATTTTGGTAAGGTTTGCTTTGACCATTGAAAAGTGATCAAAAGAAATAAAAATCATTTGAAACTTAAAAGTAATACCGGAAGGTAGATATACGTATATATACACAAAAACGCGTGCAACAAAATATACACACTATACATTGGCATAATGGTTAGAGTGTTCACCAATGGCCCGGGAGACCTGAGTTCAATCCCAGGTCGAGTCATACCAAAGACTCAAAAAATGGTACTTGATGCTACCTTGCTTAACACTCAGCATTATAAGGTAAAGATCAAGGGGAAAGTGGAGCAATCCATGGAAAGGAGTAGCGCCCTCCCCTACACCTTGGTGTAGTAGCTATCGAAAAGGGAGCCTTCAGGTCACCCTCGACTACGGTCGCCACTTTATATATATATATATATATATATATATATATATATAACACCTTTCCACCAAAATTACAACTAAGACATTCCAATTAATGACTAATTCAACTGGAGTAACATAAATAATCTTCATAAGATTGTAAGATATTTGTACGTTGTTGGATAATAGTGAAATACGCTTGTACGATACTTATGCCACTCTCTGAGTGCTATAGCTCTCCCAAGTGACAGGCATAGAAAGATAACTGGTGACTGTGCAAACTGCAGGTGTTATTTCAAAGTAGCTTCTCTTAGATTTTTCCTGTCAACGGATACCTATTAATCAGTAGTGGTTCGGCATGCTGGAGCTTCTCTTCTCCAGTTTTTATTTTAGTGTTACCTTATCCTTGAAGTCGTTAGACTTGAGTTTCTCCTACTCCAACATATATATAATTTTTACATGTCCAACCTCAAAAATAGAATTATTGATAGCATTATAAAAAACCCAATATACCAAAGATATGTTGATGATATCTTTGAAATTACTCCTAACATGCACTACTGAAGTTCCATTTCATGACCACCTTGGTAATATTTACGTTCAAACAGATGGGATATATATATATATATATATATATATATATATATATATATATATATATATTGTATATGTGTGTGTGTGTACGTATGTATGTTTTTACACAACCCATTTAGATAAAGAGGTTACTACATTAGTAATTTTTTCAAGTGGAGTTTAAAAGGTTTGAATTCAGTGTTTTTCTTTTCTTAGACCAGTTGCCTTAACAAGGTTAAAAATCACAGCTTTAATATACGTATATATATATATATATATATATATATATATATATATTTGTATTATATATATATATATATATTTGTATTATATATATATATATATATATTTGTCACATAACTTTTCAGAGGATAAAGGGAAATTTTCCATTGTTATTGTAACACGTGCGACTATTCAATATTTTTCATTATTATTCATGTGTTACTTCCGCATTGGTATTTCTCACTATTCAGCAGATAATTTAAATTTGAATAAATAGCCAAAATAAAATCACCAACCAAAAGTATTCATTTTTCGCTTCCAAAATTTGGGCCAAAAATTTGTAGTAACACAAAAGGTTTGTATCTAGTTTTCTTCAAATTGGAATTCACTAAACTTTACTTAAATTTCTACACAGGTTCCAGATTGCTAACGGTAACTAGTGTTCCATATAGACAACCAGCTAAGAATTGCTCTGTTTCCTCTCTCCTTAATTTTAGAGATCTATTGGGTAACAGTGTTTTATACGTCACAAATACAATTTTATTTCGATATTTATTTGATTTTTGTTTTACAGGTATTAATATCAAAATTTGGTTAAAATTTCTTCAATTTGAGGCTACATGAGTATATAAAAAATGTGTAAATTAATTACATTTTTATATCTTTTGATTTTATTTTGAATCCTATCATTATGATCTCAACCTAATGAATAGAACCAGATACTACTCAAAGATCCGAGTACAACAAAAAATTACAGGGAATTTCTTTGTATTCGGTTCTTCAGTGGGAAAAAATGAGTCACAAATTCTTGCGGTTTGCTGCGCAAAAAATCAAGCCTTCTTATTGCTTAGATTCGATCGGCGTTCCTCTTGAGAGGCGCCACAAGCATTGGCCAAAAGTCCAACTCTTAGCTTTTTCAGATTAGGGAAAGGAAAGATCCCCAAGGATAAAACTTTCATTTTTCACCAACCTAGCATGAGTGTGCCAAGTAAGTCTTAGGGAGTACACTTTCATTCTCAACAACAGAGCTCAGATACTTCACTTTGATCCTTAGTAGAAGTGTCCAGCCACTGTTCAATGTTCTAGATATTTTCACGGGACCTATCACAGTAAAATATATTGAAGGGTAATACCTCAGCTTTAAAATACGTCTTACTCGGAGGAATATCTCAATTCATGTTTTAATAACTGACAGTTATAAAATTGAAAAAAAAAAAAACAATATGAGAAATTGTTTAAATCTTCGAGTTTTAATTTGATTTTTTTACAATGTGCGAATATATTTTCAATATCGAACGAAGAATGCGGTCTCCTTGCTGTCCATAAAATCAATCTAAATTTTGTAATTTTTATTAATCCGATTACGTGTTAAAGTTTTCAAACTACATTTCAGACTTCTTCCACTTCCAAATGAAATACAAATTCAATTTGGTTTTGCTAGTAACATTTAAAGCTTCCAATCCATCATTTGTTTCTTTTTATTATTGTGAAATGCCGTACAATATTTTAAAGTATAATCTATACTGTAAACATTAAATTAAAAAAAAAGTATTTTCTGCTTCTAGCGACACAATTTTTCCTGAATGTATTAAAAGGTATTTTAATAGATTTTCTTACAAAATAATCGCAAAAAAAATGACAAGTTAATATTATTCATAGAGAGGTAAGTTTACTGTAGCATCAAAATATATTTCTTTGTATTGAGACCAGGTTACGCGAGACACACACACACACACACACACGTGTGTGTGTGTGTGTGTATGTGTGTGTGCTCCTCCCCTGTGAGTTGAGCACTCGAATGAAGAATTGCCGGTTGCCACATACGCGAAAACGCAAAGCTCTTCTCATGAACTGAGCTCTCCGGTAGCCGACAAGCGTATATGAATATGTACCTAAAATTCCTTTGCTTATGCTGAGATGATGATAGATGAGGGGTAAGATATCCGACTGATGTAAAACCTGCCAGGTTTCAATTCCAACTTGAAGCATCTTACATGTCTAGCCACCCTGAAAAGTCATTATACAACCAAACAATATCTCTGTGGAGGTATCTCAATAAAGAATAAATATCTAAGTACCCGCTTCTATGATTCTCTGGAACATTCTTAAAATGGGCAAGGTCGGAACTCAACGAAATTAATCATCAATCTCAAGGCGTTAAACACGAAATATGATATAGATACTTTGTATGTCAAGAAAAGAAGAGAGAGGACTCGCCAACATGGAAGACTGTGTAGATTTAAGAATTCAAAACTCGAGAAATATACAAAAAAGAAAAAGGACTGAATATAACGGCCAGTAACAGCAATAACAACAGCAATATACTGAGGACAATCAGAAAAGAATCTCTTCAAATTGCAGCATAAAATAAAGCAATAAAAACAAGCAAAAACTGATGATACGGAGAAGAAAAACATGTATAGGTTGCTAAATGACAGAGATTATATTGTTAATCACATGATAAGTTCACAAACAGGAGCAAAATGAATATAAGATTGAGTAGGAATCTCGATCCACAGGGAATTATTCAAGAGATTAAGATTTGGCTGTGCTAACAAATGATGCTTGCACAAACCAGAAACCTAGAAAATTAGATGTATAATATTGTCTGGAACATTGAGATATAAATGGAATACCAAAATTCCGACCAGAAGATCAAACTTAACTTTAATTAACAAGCAGAAAAGAATTTGTCATCCGACAGTCTTTGCTGTTACAGCGGACCATCAAGTAAAAAAGAAAAAAGTCAAAAAATAGACAAATACGTGAATGTTGCTCGAGAGATGAAAAAATTATTAAATATGAAGGTTTTTAAAAAAGCTCAAGATAATGCCGTAATTAAGAAATATCACTCTCTACCCAGGAACAGGGGAAAAGTAAGCATTTTGTAATATAGTGTAATCTATACGGTAAGTCTTTTGTTCGTAACGACCCGTGTATTAACAGTGTATGAAATACCACTAATAGATTCCTATAACCAAAAGTTATCTACCTGTCATAGACAGGTGCAGATGCTATATATACAAAAGGGTATCCGGAAATCACAAAGTCCGAGAAATTTCTAGGACTGTAGAAAATGATTACGTGTACTGAAGACTAGCGTTCATATTCTGGGTAAGCCCGAGAACTCATTGCATAAATCTGTATTAGCTCAGATCGCGGGGGTGGTCTAATAAATAAAAGAAGGGGATCCGATATTTTTGTGTCTGATAAGATTCATCTCAGAAGCCTTGCTGGCAAATCTCTATATGGATATCCTAACCTCTCTGTTACAAGATTGTTTGCGTTTCATTTTGCGCTTTGGAAAAAATTCTCCTCCACCTCATTTATGGATAAATAGTTGGAATGGCTAAATTCTCGAACCTTAGAACGACAGCTGCTCTAGAAGAGAATCTCCGTATTCAAACCAACTGTACTTCATTAAGAAATTGACCTTATGTCACATTCTTCTCGTAGCAATGGGATTGAGTAAATGTATTCATACACACAGCCAAGTTATTTAATGGCTAGTATGCTCAACCAGCAGTCCATTGGGAGTAGGTTCGAATCTTATTGGGCGCCTCTTATCCCCAGAATGATTTTAGTACATATTAATTTTAGCTGGTATTTATTTCATGTGATTCGTGTTGCTTTTTATCACAATTCCAACGGTTATAATGCAATCGTTAGTTAGCTGTACAGACAGAAAATGTAATTTCCTTTGAGTTTCTTTTTCCAGCTGCTCTACCAGTTTAGTATCATACGATGCGAGACACTTTCGAATTTTTACAGATGAGGCATTGTTAATTATAATTAATTTCTAACGTGTACTTCAGATTGTTTCCGTTTCTTTTTTTATCGAAAATGTAAAGAGTGTTATCTTGAGGTCGTTATGAAATAGGGCTATGTATAAGTTTCTATGTCGAGTATGTAAAATATATTTTTCTTGAACAACTGACAGACCGATTAACAATAATTTTCAAGCGCTAAAATAGAGGAAATAGACATGAAAGAAACTAATTATGTTTGCATTCACGTCACTTCTCGTGTCTTTTCTCACTGACGAGGAGATGATACTCAACACGTTTTTTAAATGTAAACGTGACTAGCACTTATAAACTATTATTTTTTTAGCATAGATTATAACTGGTACAAATTCACCTTTTTTTCGAAGTAGCTGAAAACCCGCCCTATGTCTGATTTTTTAGCTATACAAACTAACCAGAAGTTTGTTATTTTTTTATTTCAACGATAAACACCGAGATAAGCTCGATCTATCTATTTACGACTCGTAAATTAATAAACATCGTCTAAAGATTAATCTTTATATTCCAGGTACTACTACATCATATCACAAATTGAGACACAACTGGATTTTTATTGTCGTATTCTGATGACCAAAAAAGAAGCATGAAAAAACTTATAAACAAGTTTTAGCTGAACTTTGTTTATAAACAGAGCCTCTGAGCAAAAGGTTCAATATCTCTTACCATACTACATATGCAATATTAAGTAAACATTTCTATCTAATCTTCAAGTCTAAAAATATTTATTTCAAAAAAGAGAAAAACGTATTAGGTTGTTTATTTCTGGAGGGACAGAATACTGTTCCGATCATGTATACCTAACTAAATTAATACAATAAAAAGGATTTATACTGTAAATATATTTTACCGATAACATATTGATTAGTTTGAAACTACTTCCAAAAATAGGATTTTGGCTACTTGAATCCTTTTGTGCATTGAGCTCTCTGGCATTACACGATTGCCCGACCACCCAATCTGCTCTCGGTCTTAACTTTGGTTTCTGGTTAGAAAACCTCGACCTAGATGTTTTATGATTAAATTGTACCATTTAAACCATTGTTACAATTTTAAAAAATCAAAGCATGTTCGAAAATATGTTAAAACCATACTCTAACATCCAAATAGTAAGCAAAGGACATTTGGAAGCTATTGGTCTAGTAATCTTCGATGAAAAAGGAGCAAAAATGATATTTGGTGAACCGTATAAAGACAACAGTACATTGTATGTAAATACCCAACCCTGTCCCACGAACGGGGTACGACACAAATTCAATTTTTGCATGAAATAAAGCTGGTTTGAATTTAGTTTTTATTTTTCTTTCTGACCGGTTGCCTTTCAAACGTAGTCTGCTCTACTATTTACTCATAGGTTGATGGAAAATAGGTGGATTAATGCTTCCTCAAAGTAAAACGCAAAATGACTCCTCCAGGATTTGAACTCGTACCGCCAATTCCATTCCTATGACGATAATTGTTATGTGAATGGTGTCGTCTATGTCAGTATATTGTAATTTGTTAGAGGATTAGTTGATTGGTTTTACAACATGTTACAGCATGTGAACCTTCATGCCGTAGTCAGTTTAGCACTGATGATCTCTCATTATATACGGTTCAAATAGAATATCTTTACAACCTTGATAATATATAGACGCTTTAATTACAATATCATTTTAAAGAGGAAATCTAGTCCCAAATCATATAAAACGTTATCTGTTCAATTTTATTCATATATTGGATCTTAATGTTTACGACCACGCAAAATCAGAGTTAACACTGTAGAAACGAGAAGAATTAGAAAAAGAAACGTATATTCCATGCACGCAATGTTGTATAATTTTCTAGAATTTTTACAAAATTAAGGTCCCTACTTTTTATTTCCTCAAGGCTATGAATTCACAAATCAACAATGGAACTACTCGAATTTATAAATATTTTATTCACTAGATGGTCATTACTTCGTATTTTCCTCCGAAATTACAAAGATGCAATGCGTAATAATCACATCTTATTGTTAAACAACATATGATAACTCTTATATTAATGTAAATTTATTCGTAACTATACATTATTTCTTTTCTTTTATTCATATATCTAAACTATATCTAAACTAAACACAATGTAGAGAAAGCTAAACTTGTAGAATTACAAGTTGATAGTGAATTTGATCCTCACAGCGTGCCTCTGATTTGCTGCTTATCAGTTCTTAGTGAAAAATAATTAATTTTGCATTTTAGAACCTGGCAGCTATCACTCTCTTCTTAATGGATTTGCCCAATACGTCAGAAGTGACACGAGTACAGGATTTTGAAAAGAAATAAGCAAAAAATACTCGTGAGAGATGAATTTACAGAGCCAAGTTTGGAGCAATTCATTTAATTCTAAACTGTCTCTTTGCCATCTAATTCCAAACAAGATGTGTGAAAAGTTGTAAAGAATTAGCTGTATGCTACTTGGTTTACAAGGAGGTGAACTTAGCTTAATAGTTATTATCGCTGGAAATGAAATCAGTCACGAGGTTTCAAATCCTGGGTGAAGCTGTTTGCATTTCAATTCGTATTATCGCCCATGAAAAATGCTTGAATCCTTCTGTTCTCCTCCCAGCTATGGACATACAGTAAGGAAAACTTTGTTCTTTCGCATTGGTGAGGCAGCCAACCGAGCAGAAGGAAAATTCTTTATTAAAATCAACTGTACTACGCTTAAAAACAGACTTATGTCAGATCCTACCCAAGACGGAAGGGTTGGATAAATAGATGGTTCATGAATTAGCTGTAGTATCACGAAAATGTTGAAACGATATTTCAGAGGAACATTAGCAATTACTTGAATACTTCATTTTGCCTTGTTAGTAACCAAGGAAAACTTTAAGTTTTGTGCGCATATTTTGATGACAAATATATCGTCAACTACTCAAAACTAAAAAAAAAAAGAAGCAAAATACTGTACTTACTGTGTTCGTTATCATCTAAGAAATATCTGGAATGTTTTGATAATGCATATTTACTTTAATCATTCTCGACAAAAAGCTTAAAATATACCGTCTTCGTCCCCTGACTAAGGCCAAAACACCACTCCCAGAGAGGATGTCCTAAGTATGACACTAAACTGAATCTGGTCGTGAGGCTTCAGTTTTGGAGCATTGTGGATTCTGAATTCACCCTTTTATTGACATTACTTAAAGATCCTCTTTGATCAGGACTTGAAGTACCAGCTATAGTCCTATCTATGAGTGAAATAATTCTCTTTTGAAAATGATTAACTATGTGCAATAAATTATTTTTATTAAATAGTAATATCTACTTGTAAACTTATAACGGTGCGTAAATTATTACTATGAGTAAAACTATATAACTGGGCATAAACTTGACGTTAAATCATCTTAAAATTATTGTCATCATTCCTTACCTGAAATCATACACAGACTGATTTCGGCATTGCATACCGAACAAGAATTGATATGCTATAAAAACAACCAACCATCAAAAAAAATCGGACTCAGCCAATTTAACAATCAAATGACTACCACATTGTCCCAGTTTACGAAAGAGAAATAAAATCTAGATAAACATTTAATTATACATGGTATTTCTGTTACCTACTTTGCCTCTTCTAGACGATCATCGCTAGTATTTTTCAACGCGAAACGGAACTATATATCTACGAGTAAATAATCTAATTACACCCACACACAGGCAATCCTTACAACTACATAAAATAGCATTAAAAAAATTAAGGGAATTGCCAAGTTATTCAAACAAGACCACTAATAATTGTATTGTAAACATTACATAAGAGTCATCATTAATTCCTCATCTGAATAGTATCCTGTTGGCGAGATATAGAATATGGCGACTGAATTCCCTGTAAAGGTCTAAGACCCTTCAAAAAAGAAGATCGGATTATGTCATTAATCTGTGTCAGTTATTGAGGCTCCAGCATTGGATGTCTGGTTAGAACAGACTTGCCATGACTTTCAGATCCATTTTGATCCGGAACGAGAGTATCCATTAAGGTCCCACAGATTGATCAAATAGATCTGTTTAAAAATGTTTAAAAATGATTTTGAACTACATAGACTCTAAAACATTGATATTAAAACTAAGTATAGAATATTCAACTGTTTAAAATGATTGTGGAAATATATATTTTAATCTCATATAATTGAAGATCGTAATTTTTAAACTGACTTCAGCATAAAGTAATCTAATAAGAGCTGACATGCTGTAAAACCAACCAACAAACTAAAAATAGTAGTAATTTATTTTTCGTAAGAATTCTCATTAATTCAATTACATGATATTTATTATTAATTGATGTAATAGTTTCCATTAATTAGACATGTTAACCATCATTAACCTTTTTTCTGAATAAACAAACGGGTTGATAAAATAGATTAGAAAACATCTAAAAATGTACAAGTTCATTTCTTGTATCTAAGTGCATGGCAAAGCCCATCAAAAACATTTTCCCTGACGCTTGTCACTGCTTTTTTCAGCAAGATTTGGAAAATAGACAAACAGATGAAAGCCAAGAAAATTATTTTAACATTAGAGCTTGGCACTGAAAAACGCCTTTGAAAATAAAAAAAAGAAGAGAAATTACTTCTCAGATTAATAAAACAATACCCAAGGAAATATTCCCTGCTACTTTTCAACCAAGCACAGATCTTATAATCAGTACGCATAATTTAGTCTGCAATCTTCGACAGCAGCCGACAACTGGCTTCTCGTATTGCAGCCTAAGAGCGGCTACAGTCAGCAAATACCCGATGGACAAAACCTTTTGCTGCAAAACTCTGTGAATCCTGCTGAGTCGACTAGTGGGTGCTCCCATGTGTACGGCATTTGCAAACAATACAAATATCTTTTTGCCGACGTTTTCTCTACAAGCCTTATACCCCCCACTTGGGATACCATCTACGTACTAAATATAATTGCAAGAGATGATGTAATCTTAATTTTCCCCAGATGGTGATCTGTTTCACTAACTGTAAAATGTATTCGCTCACAAAGATAAAGACATCTGTTTATATACAAGACACTGTCAGCAAATTTCTTTTGCAGACCTATTCTGCACCATTTTAGCTTTACTTAAAAAGTAGGAACTACTTTAAAATGTTTTACTTAAATTCAAAAGTATTAAATTGAAGAGTCCAACTTCAGAATTAAAAATTCATTCAAACGCAAAACCATTGTTTCTGAAAATGATGATAATCACAGAAAGCAGCAGATATTGTACAAATCATGACACGAAGACACGCAAAGCACCCCTGTTTGCTATGAGTCGATATGAAAAGCAGGGCAATATCACAATTTCTGACGTTAAACACAAATCAGATATTTAAGATATAAATCTTGAACGTCGACTTTTATTGTGATATATACAGGGGATTATTTTCGTTTGTTGACTGAAGTCTTATGAAATATTGAAGGTAACTTATCAACAGTTTTGTATGAAAACATGATTGTATTCGAAAGCATGTTTATAATGATATTGACACAAGGTTTCATAATTAAAAAATTGTTTATGCTCTTTCTTACTTTCTGATAATTTATCTTTAAAGTATTAGTTTTTCGTAAATTCATTACGAATCGCAATAAATATATAAATGATAAAATACCTTCTCTAAATTACTCTTTAAATAGTCTCGCAAACAATTGCTGACCTTGACCAATTTTTACTTCAAACTCAATATTTGTGTCCAGATTTTATCTTAGATATACGCTAAGTTGATAAGTAAACATATGTATGTAAATGCATGAAAATGTAAAAAAAATAAAAGCAATATCTGGCACCGATTACCCATAACTCTTATGCTTCTCTTAATTTACAAGTTCACAAATATACTGCTATAGATTCCATGATAGCACTTTCGATCATAACACGCCGAAAGCACTGGTTAGAGTTAAGCAGCTACTCCTTATTTCAATAGGTGATCACGTATTTATAGTTGCTACAGTAGGGTAATGGCTATTGTCATAGGAAATAAAACCAGTGATTGGAGTTCAAATTCTGGACAAGACTATTTGCATGTCATCTCGTGCTTATGCTCTAAAGAAAGGCATAAATCCACCGATTCTTCCTAATCCTGATTAGGATGAATAGTAGGGCAGACAGTTCTTTAAGTTTCATAAAACAACCACTCTAGGAGAAGGAAACTCAGAATTCAAAACAAGTATACTTCGTTTGAAGACAAATCTTATGACGGATCCTACTCTTAACGAAAAGATTGTATGATAACTGCAGAAAATCAAACACCTGGGTTCCAGACTGAGAAAAGCTTTAAAAATAACAAATAAATTCAAAGATACCACATATACGTCTCTATCAAATATCAATATTTAAACCTAGACTTTATCAAAATTCAAAGTAACCAATGGCATCGGAGCAGATGCCTGACTTAGATAAGTAATCATTTATAAATAAGAAGTAATCATGTTTTCGTCAAAGAGATCCATAATTTAGACAGGATTATATGCCTATGTACAACATATCAAAAATCACGTTGTCATTTATAGATCTATAAATGTTTGTGTGTGTGTGTGTGTGTGTGTGTGTGTGTGTGTGTGAAGGGAGCAAACGTTGCAGGTGTCTAAGGAAAACTCCATACATCTGTGTGTTCTCATTTCATCAATGAAATTGCCGGAATAATCCGTCGAAAGCCTATGCTTATACCTAATTCCATAGGTGGCAATATGAATTTAAATATAGATAGGGGAAATAGGAAAGATGTATTGATAATAGGGATATGGGGATAGATATAAACAAATTCAGATAGATAGATAGAAAGATAAGGGTCTCATATATTTAAATAAATTGTCAATGCTACAGACCAAGATATGATGTCGAATATAGACCTACACTCACCTACTCTCACCTGCCGTGTATATATATATATATATATATATATATATATATATATGCATGTGTATATATATATATATATATATATATATATATATATATATCAACAATTCAGAGGGATCTTCTCATCAATTGAGCATTCCTGGTAACCGATAACGTATATGCACAAAGCTATACGTAAAAAATTCCGTCGTTTACGCTAAGATTGACGATGGATCTGCCGTAAGATATCCGATATCCGATATAAAGACCGCCGGGTTTCGATTCCAGCTTGAAGCATCTCACATGTCTAGTCACCCTAATTGAAAAGTTGTGATACAATCAAACAGTCTGTCAGTGTATGACTATAAATTAATGTATATATATATAGTCAATTATTCTAAGTTTCACGTATTAAAAATCTTATCATTGTAATGAGCCACAAAAGTTTTCAAGACACTGTCTACAATGTTAACTTGCTGCACATATCTTTATAGCTACTTCTTTTTATTGTTTCTTTTTCCTTATATATATATATATATATATATATATATATATATATATATACATATATATATATATATATATATATATATATATATATATATATATATATGCTAAATTTTATTACAATTTTTTAAAATATCGTGGGCTTTCTAAATATCCAAGAGATTCAGCATTTTCTGGAAAACATTCACCCTCATAACACCAATACATATATATATATATATATATATATATATAGAGAGAGAGAGGGTGGAAGCTGGAGAGAAGACTGGAGAGAGACAGAGAGAGAGCGAGTAAAGAAATCATAAAATGAGCAGATTGAGTTGCCAATATATTTTAATGTCATTCATGCTCTTAAAAAATTACTCATCACCGATAATGCCACTCAAAATGATATCATTTATACATGTGTCATGCGTTATTCAAATACCTACCCGACAGTTTGCTTACACGGGAATCTACAAAGGCTATTTTAAAAGAAAGAGAAACATGTGAAGAGCAGCTGGGGTATACGAACACGTGTTCTGCACATTAATATACGTATACGCTTCAACTCAGACTTTCTAAAATAAAGAGAACGACTAATATCTTTATACCTGTCATTTAACAACGGGTATACACACACACACACACACACACACACACATATATATATATATATGTGTGTGTGTGTGTGTGTGTGTGTGTGTGTGTGTGTGTGTGTGTGTGTTTGTGTGTGTGGGAGAGAGAAAGAGAGAGTTGATGGTTAGTTGATTGCAAAAGAATTTACCAAAAATGCTTTTACGAAAGTAAACTGATCTACAACCTAAGATTTAAAAAAAATCAAAATATCAATTATCGTCCCTTACATCAAGTGTCACGAGTAATATATATATATATATATATATATATATATATATATATATATATATATCATATTTATCATTATCATTATGATATACACTATACAGTTATATATATATATATTTATAATTTTCAAGACGTGCCGCTTGTATTGATTTCCCTGTCCCTCTCTCAACATTCGTCTCTATCATCCATCGCTTGTGCCAGTCTTGCAGAGGTTCTCACTGGTCGTCCAACACTTGCCCATCTGTTTGAAGGGGTCCACAGACGTATGTCGCTTATGAGTTCATCCTTACTTCTCCAGAAGTGTCCCGCATTGTCTTGTTCATCTAATTTAAATGGTTTTCAGGATGGGTGGTTGGCGGCCGTAAAGCTGCTTTTTTGAAAGTTGTTGCCACCAGGATATTTTTTAATACAGCTCGTAGCATTCTTATGCAATTGCCGTCAAGCTTTTTCTTCATATGGTTAGTAAGCATCCATTTGATGCATCCATATAGTAGTATTCACACGACAGCTGATATATATATATATATATATATATATATATATATATATATATATATATATATATATATATATTATTATTATTATTATTATTCCTTGAGAGTTTCCCCACCGACCTTGGCTGATGGTCTTTCACTGGAAGTCTTTTTAAGTCTTCAAGACTCACTTAGAATTCTGGCAGATCTCAATAAGTTGTAGTTTGGATAGTATCTATTTGTCCTCTGATTTTTATGCTTTCTAGATTATTTGGGGATTGTTCCGAGAAGCTATTACAATAAGTATAACCGTCACCTTCGTGTTCTATGGTCTTTTTTAATGCTCTAATTGGGGTCAAGGTACTTATCTCCCCATTCCCTTTTTTATTTTTACTCCATGGTCCACTATATAGTCATCATCATGATCATCATCATGTCGTGCCGCCAGCACGGATATCCCTGGCCTTCTCTTGCCACTTCTCCCAATCGTTCATCGCCTCTGGCAGGTCTTCAGGGCAAGATCCCGTATCCTCACAGAGCTGCTGTATGTATGTTCGAGCGGGCCGTCCTGCTTTTGCTCGGCCATATGTAGGAGTCCATAGGCGTACATAACTTATGAGCTCGTCCCTGCTTCTCCAGCAGTGTCCTGCATGTCTAGTTCGTCTAACTATGCAGTAGACACTCGTTTTTCTTTTTTGAGGGGGAGTGGGGTGAATATCCCTCGGTCTGGTCGTCTGTACGAGAGGAGGTGATCACTTTGTACTATTATTATTATTATTATTAAATGTAAGCCTGCTGATATCATATATATATAGACAGATATTATAAAAATTATATATATATATATGTATTATAATATTAGTTCATGATGATATATAATATAGAAATTATATATATAATACACAACTACCCCACACACACGTATATATATATATATACGTGAACGAGATTCTTTAATTAACTCCTCCGTATCGACGCGCCAGTGTTAATCTATTACGCAGACTTTACGTTATATCCAGTATTAAGTAGAAGTTTGTTCGTTCTCAGAAGAGAAGACTGTTAATATGGTGTACACAGAACATTAACCTTTTGCCTCTTCTTAATATACTGTTTACTCCGTAGTATTTTGTTTGTTTTATACTCGTTACTTTGCTTTTAAATATATGTCAGAAATAATTCAATAGCATTTACATCTTCAATTAAAGTTTTACCCTGAAAAACGATGGGTTCAGTAGTTAGTGCTAAATAATTCCTTTGTTGAAAGCGAAAAGAAATTTACATTTAAATTTTTTATCTTTACCATACTTTCAATGCAGATTCCTCTGGTGATAATAATGTCTCATTTTGAAGAATCAGAAAACAATTATTAAAGATTTAGGTAATTAGAACAAGCGTATTCAAGGCAATTTTATCAAGAAAAGAAGACATGAGATAAAAGTGGTAAACTCATCGATGAATTTGTCAATATATGAAGGACTAGATATATTTTTAGTTGGATTTTGAGATTTGATTCTCATTCTGTACAAATCAATATTACTAATATTCATTACTGATTTAAGTCCAATGACAAGGACGGACAAATTTCCTTTCCCATCCATCTAATTGGGATTAAAGTATCTACTCAGCTTCTCCCTCACAAGCAGGATTAAATATAATTTCAATATTTACAGCTGGTTTTAGTTTTCTTCTCCTTGATTGGTTAATCTGAAAAGGCTAGAGAACCCATTCTCTCCTACTGTTTATCCATAGCTGACAGGAAGCAACAGATGGATTCATGTCTTTCCCAGGGGCATTAATGCAAAGTGAAATGCAAACAGCCCTGTCCAGATTTTGAACTCGTGTTATCAATTCCAAATCAAACAACTATAACCGTTACGGACAACAACTAAAGAAAAAGAAAAAAGTAGAGCTTAGATTTGAACAATGCCACAAGTATTAGTCATCCGAGGAGGATCGAACTCACTATTCGATAAATAAAGGGATCTGAGAGACTTACTTGCTAACAATTAAAAAAAAACGTAGAGACACTGGGATTGACGTACAGAATCTGCTCCTAATCTAGATCATTGTCGTTGGTTAGGACCCAGCAAAAATTAAGACGACCCAGGTACCAGGTAACTTATTCCTGCAGCAGAACTTCACTTATTGCAGCAAGTCGATGAATCCAGGTAAACCGACACTCGTAGACCCCTGGTCCATGGAGATAGCTACTTTAGTGAGTTCCTATGCATTCATTCATGGAACAGCTCACTCTATTAACTGCATGTCACATTCTTGAGTCACGTCTATGTACTGAAATACTGTCAAGGAAGAATATTGTATTAAAAACACATTGGTTTCATCTATATTTCTCCTTTATACACGCTTAGGTGCCAAGCAGTTAATTAAACTCTCACCCCTTTTAAACGGGAGAACAGATACTGCCTAGGAAAAGTTCCCATTCAGCTAAGTTATTGATTCATTTCACCGGAAGTCATTATAATGGGGAACACGAAAGTATATAGTGATAGTCAAATATCATCACATTGTGATGACGCAAAGTCCAACTGTGGCCCTGCAGATTGTTAGTTTTACACCTCTCACAAAAGTTCTAAGAAAGTTCAAAGATTCTTTTTTTTAAATATTGAAAAATGAATAACGACGTGTGTTGATATAAACGTTCTTGTAAAAAATTTAGCTTAAAATAAAAAAAAATTAAATCAAAACTTTTATATTAACTTGTTGGATTCGTAAAAAAGACTGATTTGACAAAAGGATTTATATAAAATTTACTTGCAGTAATATTTGAATGGAAAAAATGAGAATCTTATATTTGAAAAGTTGTTAATATAAGAAATATTAATTTAAATATGATAGAGTAAATAAATCAACCAATCAAAAATTTTATACAGTATAGCCACGGAAATGACTAAAAATTATAAACTAAAGCCTCTTCCCAGAATACCCTACAAAGAAGATACCACTCTCATTATAACTCATACCACAGCATATGAAGAGAAATTCCCCACGGGAAAACTACTTGATCCGGTGGTTAGATAGGAAACAAAATCGCTGTCACCAAGCGCTGCAGAAACGATTTTTGCGTGTTATATTTGTTTAAAGAAATTTTGTACATTACATCTTAATTTTATGTTCTACAAAGACAAAAAGACAGGCTAGTTATCTAATTTTAATATAATTGTTTTTGCTTATTCTCAAAAGCAACAAATCTCTCTAAGAATAGTTCATTTCATGAAAAATATATTCTGTAGACGTATTTTTAAAAGTATTTTCGGAATATCTGCCTCGTTATATTTCACTTTTACGTTTCTTCACATCCATCGTGCCCTCAGAGCTCCGGTGCCCCATTAAAGTTGCAGGGTCTACTGGACTCATTCAGCCCTTCTACTTATGGACAATCTGATAAATAAGAATTTATTTTGAAATCCCTTAAATACTGAAGTTTTGATCATAATTTATTAATTCAAATTCAATTAAAAACAGATATATTTCGGGGAAAATAATTTAACAATAATGAAGGTAGAAAAATGGGAGATAAACAAACCCACAGTTTTAAAGTGTGAATAGACCTGAAACTTATCTGACTATTTCCAGCAATGTGTTCAAGTATATTCAAATGGCCAGGATTTCAAATGCTGATTTTCTCAGCAGCCATGGTATTTTTATTTCCTCCTCCCATTTGTCCTAGCCAAGATTAGCAAATAACACCAGAGAGATAAAAGAATTGAGGATCTAAGGATTACTACATTAGAATTTAATCCGGATTAACAGAATCGACAAATCGATTGTCCGGCTTAGATATTGGGCATTTATAAATATATCTGTTTATATATATGAAGGAAGATTTGCGAGAAAGCTCAAGGAAAATCTTCGTTTTGAATCGTTTCACTGCAATTTGTCAAAAATGTCTCATTGAGGAAATAATGGCATCAAATAATCCACTAAAAGAGTTAGAGGTTTATGGATGTATTGGCTTTACTTAATCAAATGGATTTTCCTAATAAAGAGATTATTTTATATTGATTTTTCATAGCAATCTAAGTTCAATTAGAAATATATATAGGCAATCGATCATACGGAAATCAGACCTGACCGATAAAATGAAACGCAGTTTCTTCAAGGCAGCGATCGTATCGATACTGCTGTATGGATGCACTACTTGGACGTTAACTAAACGGCTGAAGAAGAAGCTAAACGGCAATTAGAAAAGAATGCTGCGAGCAATATTGAACAAGTCCTGGCGGTAACACCCCACAAGGCACCAACTATACGGCCACCTGCCTCCCATCACGAAAACTATCCAAGCTAGACGAACAAGATATGCAGGACACTGCTGGAGAAGCAGGAACGAGCTCAAAAGTGATGTGCTCCTATGGACCCCCACATATGGCCGGGTAAAAGCAGAACGACCAGCACGAATATACATCCAGCAGCTATGTGAGGATACAGGGTGTGGCTCTGGAGACCTGCCGGAGGCGATGAACGATAGGGAGAAGTGGCGAGAGAGGGTCAGGGATATTCGTGCCAGAAGCACGACATGATATATATATATATATATATATATATATATATATATATATGCGTGTGTGTGTGTGTAAATGTGTGTGTGTGTGTGTGTGTGTGCGCGTGCGCGTGGCACTGCTAGAGTAGTAAGGAAGAATTCACAAGTGACGTTCTCCTATGGACTCTTACATATAGATTCGCCAGTGTCGGGAAAACAGAAAGAAGAAATATACATCAGTACTGTATGGACACTGGATACAGTCTCAAGGACTTGCCGAGAGTGATTGATGCAAGGGACGTCTTGCGATATACCGAGAGTCAGGGAACTCTGTACCATATCAATCAATCTAATTTTTTTTCAAACACAGACAATATATATAGATATATTTTTATATATCTTGCAAACCACCAAGAGAACGGCGAGCAAGACCAGCTGAGCACAGCTAGGAACTAAGGACGAACTCATAAGCGACGTTCTCTAACGGACTATCACACATGGACACACCTATGTTGACCTTCCAGAAAAAAAATAAATCCATTTGCTCCCTGCAGACTCTGAATGTCATCTGGAGGACCAATCAAGTGCAATAGCCAATGAAGACGGATGGCGAAAGAACCAAATAGATCCGTGCTGTAGGCCCTTTTTGATAATGATGATAATATGAGTACTGCAATTTTAATTATAGTGAGGATGTTACAATGTTACAATGTGGATGCGACGATGGAGTAACGGTTGTCTTCGTAGAAAATAC
>OY757911.1:80835814-80915814 GCA_963585895.1 Sepioteuthis lessoniana
GCCTTCGATTCCGTCGGCATTCCCCAACAGAGGCACCTCGGATACCAGGAGGAAATAAACCCAGCTTTTACCCTCTATAAGGCGAGGTGGGCTAGTGCTACATGAGCAAAATCCACAAAAACTTAGCTGTTATTCACTTTATGGAACTCTCAAGCCAATATTTTTTTTTTACTATTTGTCTGTTTAAGTTCAATTTTTTATTTTCATGCGCCTTTATTGAGAGTTATACAAAGAGAGTTTCCTCATGAAATAATTGAATGTAACTTTTTTATCCTTTTTTAAATTTTCTTTCCTATTCTTTCTCTGAAGAATAGCCTTTTTTTTTAAACTTAGGCAAATAACATTTCTGTGTTTTTTTTTTTTTTCCTTCGATTATCTGACAATTCTTGATCTTGATTGTATTTTTCTATTTACACCAAGTTTCTTTTCTTCCCATGCAAAAGTATTGTCTTGGCTTTCTTGTTAAGACGATGTTGTTTTTTTCACATAGCAAATATGCACAAAGCCATTCACAAAATTTTTCCCTATGGGGTGTTACGTCAGTTTTGAAGACTATGGACTCCTGTCTGGATCTCACCAAGATTATATTAAAGACTTGCAGTTAGCCATGCTGCACATTCTCCCTCTTCAAGACATCAACATTGCCTAGAGAAGTCAAGCTGATATACAACTTGGAATTAGTGTCATAGCAGGTATTGCCACAACACAAACACAACATCGAACAGTATTAAGGACTCGAGTTCCTGGTTTTATCACTGCACCAGAGCTAAATACCAAGCCCGTTTGAAGGAGACGCATTTAGTCTAACGGTTATCGCCGAGTTTAAAACCTGACGAGGCTGTTGGCGTTTCATTTCGTGTTAATTTACTGGGAAAAAGCAAGAATCCATCTGTCTTTCTCTTCTCTAATTTATGGCTGAATAGTAGGTCAGACTAGGTTCTTTAGCCTTGAAAAACTAGATGGAAAAATTTGAATTCAAACCAGCTTCTCTCCACTGAAAAATGACCACGAATCTAATCTTGCCAATGGTGAAAAGGGGGAGTAAATACAGACATTTTACGCTTGAAGGGAATTTAATCAAGTTTTCCTTCTGAACTGGTAACCTTTACCAAGGCTAGAAAACTCAGCCTACCCTACTAGCGTTGGAAGGAAAAAGAGATGGATTTATGCATTTACCAAAGGCATTAACATAAAGTGAAACTCCAACAATCCCGTCCAGGATTTGAACTTGGTTCTCCTAGTCCCTTTCCTAAATAGCGATAGCTATTACTCCAATGTAACGATGCATGGGATTGTATTATTGACAAATTCAAATTACCACGAGGTTTTCAAAAATCTTATTTTGTAAAAATACGACTGCAATTGATGAATATTTAATATCGCTATTTTCAATCTGCTTGTCGATGATAGAGCAAGATTCAAACTTTCTAATTTTGTTAAATGTGGTGTCCAATTCATCGGCAAACACAGCTTAGTTTAATTTTTAAAAGTGTTTCCATTCTATTACAATCAAACTATAAAATGCTCACTGAAATGAGATCTTTCCTGAGACCAGGGCTTTTCAAAGGGGTCCATAGAGACCCCTGGGAATGAATGAAATTTTGTTTTGGTTCATAAAAGTATAAGGATCCACAAGGGGTGAATTTACAAGTTTTCATTTATAAATCCCTTTGTAAATCCAAGCTAAACTTGATTAATACAATTCCACTTTAGTTCGATGCAACGTTCAGTACTTTGAAAAATTGTTCCCTATAGAGAAATCAGAACAGTGTTTCGAATAATGACTTATTCATCAATGTAAACAGCATTAAGAATCTGTAAGGAGATTTTAAAGCTCAATTCAAGGATCTTCTAAGCTAGATAATTCCTTAATTATTAAAACTAAAACAATATCGCAAGCTTTATGCAACTGTTTTACTAGGTTTTCCATGTCCTTTTATAGTGGCATCAGGGTTTAGCCCCACCAAGCATTATTTACTCATCAAATAGAATTGGTTGGTTGGTTGGTTTATATGGCATATCAACTTTTGCAGGTTATTTAACTCCAAATCCATTTTTATGTGAATACTCGGCTCTATTTCAAACAATTCATTTTAGCATGAGTACACAGTTTAATAGTCAAAACAGTCCTAATTGCACTAATTCAGTTTAGTATAAATACAGATTTTGTTTACACACAGTTTAATGTCAAAACAGTTCTATATTAAATAATTCAATCTAGTGTAATTACAGTTTCAATGTCAAAAAAAGTTCCATTCCAAACAATTCAATTTAACATTAGCACGCTGTTTAAATGTAAGTACAGTTCAATTTTCAAAAAACATTTCTTTGAAAGCTATTCAGTTTAGACAAACAGTTCTACTTCAAACTATTCAGTTTAGCATAAATATGCAGTTAGTTATTTTTAACCCCTAGCTAGGACCCAATCAGCCATTCC
This sequence comes from Sepioteuthis lessoniana, assembly GCA_963585895.1. Lineage (NCBI taxonomy): Eukaryota > Metazoa > Mollusca > Cephalopoda > Myopsida > Loliginidae > Sepioteuthis > Sepioteuthis lessoniana. The sequence goes on from OY757911.1 coordinate 80,838,252, forward strand.
AGGCCAGAGTTGACCTGGGAGCAATGGCAATAAAGGGGTACTCTGCATTCTCCAAAGCTACAGCATCACTGGAACCTCCACATTAGATTGTTTAGAGGTATATCTAGGACACTCATTGAGTGGGTTCTTATCTCTCTGCAGAGAAACAGTCGGTATATTCTACAGCCCCAGCCAACTGAGCAATAAGCAAATAAAAGAAGAGAGAAAGTGGTGATTTGCCCGAGGTGTAATGGTTATCGCCGTAGGAAATGGACACGGCAACACGAGTTCAAATCCTGGACGTGATTGATTGCATTTCACATTACACTAATACCCTTGGGAAAGGTATGAATCCAATAATTCTCCCTCCAGCTATGGGTAAATTGTAGGGCAGACTGGGTTCTTCAGCCTTGGTGAGGCAACTAGTCTAGGAGAAGGAAAACTCTGAATTTAAACCTTTTAAACTCCGCTTAAATAATTGACCTTGCATCATATCCTGCCCAAGCGGAGGGGTTGGTAAATATGAGAAAGAGGTGATTTGCTGCTCAACCTCACGAACTCATATTCGTTATCTCTTCAGGGTCCACTAAAACTGTCCTTCCCATAGTGAAATAATTTATTAAGCTTTTTGCTTTGATATGTCTCAAAAGTCATATAAATGGGGCATCCAATTCAGATTCGATTTCACTAGTGAAGCTTTGCTAGTCTAGCTTACTAACCATTACACCATCTAAATCGCCCCTTTCCATAATAAACTAATTCAATAATCAAAGGGGCATTTGCATTTTTAGTTTACTGATTCTTTCTTATATAAATTGTATTCACAATCAGTAAATTAGTCATGCTTTGTAATTTAATATTCAATAAATTTATTCGTTATTGAAATTGAAATTAAAACTGGTTACAAAGAGTTCAACCAGTAAACATTTTGAGAAGCACAACTTTCAACTCAAGCAAAAACACATCTGTTTTCAGATTAGAAAAATTTCGAAGTGCGCTTTAAGGTTAAAAATCCGTAACTCGTGTGGTCATTATTGTTCATAGAAATTCCTGGAAAATTCCCCGATAACCAGGGATTATTTTTTGCCGAAAATATTTTGGGAGGGCGATTGGTGTGACACTTTTCTTAATCATATCACAGTGAGAGGATCCACGTTATAATTAAGAAGGGGTTTGGTGAAAATTACTCCCTTAATCATGGATCATTCTTTCTTCATTGACATAATATTTTCATTAAACACACACACACAATCGAAATGCCAAGCCAGGTTTAAATACTGGATGAAGCTATTTGCATTTTATTCCTTGCTTAGAATCTTAGGAAAGGCACTAATCGGTTTATTCTTTAACACGTAACCACCCACCACCATTACGACCACCGCCACCACCACTAGTGATAAGTAAATAGTCGAACAGATTGGGTTCTTTAGCGTTGGCAAGGCAACAGGTCTAACAAAAAGGGATTTTCTTAATTCAAACCAACAGTACTCAGCTTAAAAATTGCGTCTGTACGAGAGTTTGTGTTATTTTTACGGGTAAACAGCTATTGCATATGGATTTACCCCACCACACAAGTATAATGTGATTCAAGGTCAATATTTTAACCAGATTCAACGCGTTTAAAGTCAGAAGTTTTTCTTTCTTCTGGACCGGTTGCCATACCAAAATAAAATAACGTAGTCTACCCTACTATTTATCTATAGCTGATGGAAGAAGAGCAATTTCAGATTCTATTTTGTATTGATGCTAACCATTAAGTAACATCCTCACCTCCTCCACGAATAAAAGTTTTTTTTTTATTTTTTTACGAAAGTATATCTAAAATGTGACGAATCTTCTATTCAAATGCTTAAAAATAATAAGGGGAGCCCCTTCGGCATAGTGCTGTACATGTTGACTGCCATATCGTTGTAAGTGAGTTCGATCTCCAGCCACGCTATAACGTTCACTCTCCAACTAATACTCTTGAGAAAAGCATGAACATGCTGATCCCCTCTAGCAATAGATTAAATTATACCATCTTCTAGAATGATGATTTGGCATTGATAAACCCGCACACGTTGATATGCTATAAAACAAAATCATAATCAAAACTTAAAAATCATACAAGTGGATACAATATACTGAAGTCTTTCTATTGATAGAATAACTTAGCAACCAGACTCTTGTGCATTAAGAAAAGAAATGAAACGTACATTGTACTTAATGTTTTATAACTTATCAAAAACCCTGAATCAACTAAACAAATGGCAAATACATTCCTTAAATAATAAAAAAAATAAAAATAAACTTGTATTTTTTTTTCAAATATGTTTAGGTATACATATTCATGAACGATACTATTTTTTCAATTTTCAAGTAAAAGTTCCGAAATCTAAATTCCGGAAACTAAAATAGGAATGATTCTTACCAAACTATTGATTATCATGAAATTAAAAATGAGTAAAATACTCATTTCGTTAGGTAACGATTTATTCATTTTATTTTGCTGTATAAATGATTGCGTGTACTCGAACCCGTACACATTCATCAATATACAAAAGCCTGTTTAATCAGAATAAGACGCAGAGTCGGGGAAATTATCTGTTTAAACTACAAAACAAAGTACATTCGTGTATATACATAAAGTTATTTTTCTCTATTTATCTATCTATTTATCTATTTATCTTCATTATTAACCCATAAGTTTACTCACAGCAACTGGTATAAAAAGTTAGTTTTCTTTTACATAAAAGGTTGCGGGATTCTATTATTCCGAATGAAACACAATTAGATAAAAACGGATATTATTAGGTAGGATTTATTATAAACTACTGCAGCATTCACATTTTGTAACCGAACGTATAATTATGCAGTTAAAAAAGTACAGTCTTTGTATATATTTCTAGAATTTTGTGTTTGATTACAGAAACCCAGAAACTTTACTTGTAGTTACAGATTTTAAGGAAATATACATTTCTACACGATATATCTTGTAAAATTCAATTATGTATATATATATATATATATATATATATATATATATATATATATATATATCATGGTATTTCCATAAGCTCGGATGCCAGAGAATGATATGTTTTGAAAAGAAAGGAAATTTGTTTTTCTAGATTTGCATGAGTAATCTTTGAGAAAGAGACAAAGGTACTATTTACCAACCCCTCCGCTATGGCAGGATATGACACAAGGTCAATTTTTAAGCGGAGTTTAACAGGTTTGAATTCAGAGTTTTCCTTCTCCTAGACTAGTTGCCTAACCAAGGCTGAAGAACCTAGTCTGTCCTACTATTTACCCATCGCTGGAGGGAGAATAATTGGATTCATACCTTTCCCAAGGGTATTAGTGCTATGTGAAATGCAATCAGTCTCGTCCAGGATTTGAACTCGTATCGCCATGTTCATTTCCTACGGCGATAACGACTACACCACGAGAAAGAGACAAAGGTAGACAAGGAAACAGCGATAGGGATACAGAGACAGAGTGAGATAAAAACAATGTAATCTTTGCTCCAGACTGTCCCTTTTCTTCTTTATTTTATTATTCTCTGTACTTAAATCCCTATTAGGAAGAAAGAAGGGTTTATCTTCTCGGTCGCGTTTCACCAGACAAAACATTTCGGAAATGGTAAAAGACTTACGTTACCATTTCTTTCTTTCTTTCTTTCTTTGTTTACTCTTTTTTAAAGATAAGAAGATTTTTTTTCTATTTAAACTCTTGCTTTTTTACGAATTATCAAGGAGCTGTTTACATAATCCTTGGTTTGATTAAAACTAAAAAGAATGTTTGCTTTCATAGAATGCTTTGAGACATGTTTTCTTGAAGAAAGAACTGAACAAAGTTTGACATTTAGATTTTTACGACCGTTAAATATGAAATTGCATTTTATATCATAAGATATGGTAATAGCAGTTAAAGCAATGGTTAAGGTAGTGGCTAATGTGCTGGACTACGACATCTTAGGAAGCGAGTTCGAACTTCAGTGGTGATATTACGTTCACTTTCGGAGGAACAAACTTTAGGAATGGCATGAACCTCCTTTTTACCCCAGCTATGAGTTAAATAGTACCCCTGCTGTTCTATAGAATGTGTTACATAGCCATAATATGTCTATTTGGGAAATGTATATCGATTGTCCGTAACTCATTTAGATAACATGTATACATAAAGAACATAAGAATCTCGAAATTCAAAAACACGTAACGACTTGTTTCTTCAGATACGAAACCTTTTTATTACTTTTGAGTTAAAGGTTTAAACAAAAGGAGAGAGACACAATCTTTTTATGCTGGCTTCTTCATCTGGCCCCTATCTCTTGCGGCATCCATGACCTGCAAATTCGTCTCGCCTCAACGAGCCCCAAAAGTCGAACCTCCTCGTTCGGCGTCTAGTTTCAACTATCTTAACTTTCTTCGAAATCCCCAAATTCCTCCGCGCGCTTCCGGTGCATGACGTCACCCGCACTTTGTCACCCGTTTCATCATCTCAGGCTATTGTGACATCTCTGAGTGACATGTCCACTCTGTGCGTGCCCACGCGTTACAACCTGCATCAAGGTTGCACCTAACTAACCCATGTGCTGAGCCGAAAGGTTCTCAGCCTAACAAAACCCAAAGGCAAGAACCGAAATCCCTCGGCTATTATATTACAAATGGATTTGCTATCAAATAACGAACGGAAGTTGATATGCCATTATACAAACAAACCAAACAAAGTAAAAACTGTCATTGGCACTAACAATAAAATCGATACGGTGATTTCACGTTCAAGCTGAGCTGTTTACGTTTCAAATCTGAAGCTATATCTTCTCCTCGCTAAGATAAATCAAATACTATCTAAAGCTGATTAATGTTGTCTTATTGGAAAACCAGGCAAGGGTAAAGGTAACCAAGAAATTAAAATCGGGAGTTTCTAAGCCAGTTCAACATTTTATTCATCAGTCATGTGGTACTTATAGGTATGCATATCGTAACGTTTATCTTCATAAGAAATGTCATCGACGAATCGAATTCAAATCCAAGAAGAGGTTCTTTGTGTTATACTTTGCGCTGATGCTTTCTGCAATAGCTTGAATCCATCTGTTCTTCTAGCTTTGAATAATTCATCATCATCATCATGCCTTGCCACTAGTACGGATATCCCTGACCCTCTCTAACCACTTCCCCCTATCGTTCATCGCCTCTGGTAGGTCTTCAGGGCTACATCCCGTATCCTCACATAGCTGCTGAATGTATGTTCGAGCTGGTCGTCCTGCTTTTGCCCGGCCATATGTGGCGGTCCATAGGAGTACATCACTTATGAGCTCGTTCCTGCTTCTCCAGCAGTGTCCTGGATGGCTGGTTCGTCTAGCTTGGATAGTTTTCGTGATGGGAGGCAGGTGGCCGTATAGTTGGTGCCTTGAGGGGTGTTGCCGCCAGGACTTGTTCAATATTGCTCGCAGCATTCTTTTCTAATTGCCGTCTAGCTTCTTCTCCAGCCGTTTCGTAAGCGTTCAAGTAGTGCATCCATACAGCAGTATTGATACGACCGTTGCCTGGAAGAAACTGCGTTTTATTTTATCGGTCAGGTCTTCTTTTTATTTAGCGTTTGTTAGGCAACTACTCTAAAAGAACAAAAACCCTGAATTAAAACCAGGTTTTCTTCGCTTAGAAATTTACTTTGTGGCAGAGATGCTGGGTAAATACGCACCACGACAATGTTGCTGATATATAATACTAAATACTAATAATAGATATATAAGGATTTAACATTAAATAACACACAAGGGTTGATACGCCATAAAAACATCAACCAACTGTAATATAAATATATATTACAAATTCTTTCACAAATACACACACACATGCACACGCATATGGTGACCTATGACAAATTATTTTTTAACTGGAAGATGATATCTTATTTACATACATGTTGTAATTAATTCGATATATATATATATATATATATATATATATGTGTGTGTGTGTGTGTGTGTGTGTGTGTGTGTGTGTGTGAAGTAACAAATTCGTGCCTTTACATATGATTATTAGGTATATTTTGATTTGAATTTTATAAATTAATACTCGATGTGCCATTTACTTGCTAAAAAAATTATTTATTTTTCCACATAATCTTCTTTGACAACAATAATAATTTGATGAATATTTATCCAATAGAATGAACGATAAAGAGTGAAGGCTTTTGAGAAAAATTCTGCTCACTTCACAGATACAGTAGACTCACTGACTGATATATCAGAAAGTCGTTCAAAAGTTTGAAGCCTCACCCAAAAAGAACATTGTTAAACATTTTTTGTTGTGGCAACACACTAACAATTCCAATAAAACTAGCAAAGAAACTAGAATATATATACTAGAAACTAGAAAAGTTTATTCAGATTTTTATAGTTTTTATGAAGTGGTTATATATATATATATATATATATATATATATATAATGGTTATCTTGATAGAAAATGGACAAAGTCGTCAGAGTTCAAATTTGGTTGTTAGCATTTTATCTGATGCTAATCCATTTGGGAAAAGTATAAATCCAATAATCCTCCCTCCAGCTATAGACTAATCGTAAAGCCTGCGGGGATCTTTAACATTGGTTTGGAAACTGGTCTACGAGAACAAAAGCTCTACATTCAAATCTTTTAAATTTCGCTTTAAAAATGACCTTATGTCGCATCCCGTTCAAGCGGAGAGGTTGGTAAATACACACACACACACACACACATATATATATATATATGTGTGTGTGTGTGTGTGTTTGTGTGTGTATGTGTGTGTGTTTGTGTGTGTTGGTGTATGTGAGAGAGAGAAAGAGAGTGTTTGTACGTGTCTGTGTGCGTATGCTTGGTTAGCGTGAGTTTCACGCCTAGTAATCATCAGACCAAAACGTCTGATGGTCATAGAGGCAAGAAACTAACAGTCAACAAGCGCCATTGACTTTTGTCAAACTTAAATCTGCATATGCTTTATCACCGATATTAAGGACTTTATCTATAAATATAACAAAAACTATATATATATATATATATATATATATATATATATATATATAAGTGTGGTTATTGTGTGTGCATGTGAATGTATGTGTGTGTGCCCTTTCTTTTCCGTTTTTTCTGTCTACATTTCTAACCTCACTACCTTTCTTTCTAATTTAGTTTCTTCTTCTTCTTCTTCTTCTTCTTCTTCTTCTTCTTCTTCTTCTTCTTCTTCTTCTTCTTCTTCTTCTTCTTCTTTCACACTGTCTGTTTTTCTCTCTCACATATACACACTCACGCACTCACTGATTCTTTTTTTCTAATCATATCCCCCAGTTAATGTGCCCTAACATAGTGATGACTCACTAGTTCCTCAATATCCGTACATCGATCGACCAGCGAGCACAATTCTCGTCCTCCTACCCTTACTCTTCCTCCCACTACCCCAGCCGACCTTTACATGGCGGGAGATTTTATTGTCTAAACCTAATCTCCTCTTTCGAGTTTTTAATCGATACCTTCTTTCTTTCTTTCTTTCTTTCTTTCTTTCTTTCTAATTCTTATTTTTGTCCCAATATATTCTTTCCACCGGAAATGAATCTTTGCTGAATGCTAGCACTTAGTTCGATAGTAATGAACCTCGTCTCTTTCTGCACAATAGAGAATCATTGATTCATAACTATTTGATTGTTCATCGTCGGGTACTTATGCGTTTATAGTGAATAAATCATATTTTCGACTCGAGCATAACGAAGATCTGGAAATCGTATATTTAATATCAAATATTGCAGACAGATTAAATCAAAAATGCACGTGATGATCTTGTTTTTTAAGGCAGTAATTGTTACTTAATTCATTTCTAAATCTCCAATGAAATTAATCGAGTGGCATCTTCGGTCCTGGGATAACAAATGCTCAGTTTAAAACAAGTGTTATTCGAAATTGTTTACATTGAAAGCCATGGCTGGCCTTGTTCGTATGAAAGATGAAGGGGTTTTGGATTAAATAAAAATGTTTTCCTCAATGTAAACATATTCATATGAATTATTTCTGAAAAACGATGAGTCAATATTTTTCTATTGATTTTTTTTTTTTTGAGGATGGGATAAATGAGTTAGTAATTGAAGTTCCTGGTGTTGCTAGGGAAAAAAGGTTATTGGTTAATTTTAACGGCATGTCAACTTCTTTAGAGTTATTTAATGCAAAAGGATTTGGGAATGGAATTTATTGTACATTTGTATTTACATTTTGTGTTGTTTCTTCAGATTTTGTCCTCAGTGATATGACAGCAAGTATTCCTCTTAAATGTGAATAATTTGCAACAGGTCTATTTAACCCAGAAATAGGTTCTTAACAAGTATTATGGGTCAGAGTGAAACTGGGAGTAATGGCAATACTATGTCATAGAACTCAAGAACTGAAGCCTCACCACCAGATAAAGTTTCCTGAGATAAAAAATAATGAACAGAATAAAAATTGATAGTGAGAGCTCATCGATAGATCGTTGATTTTAACGGTATTTCAACAGGTCTAAGGTTATTTCATTCCTTAAGGTTAAGGAATCACATTCATATTTATACTTTTTGTCTTGCTGTTTACAATAGTTTTTGTTTGCACACGGTTCTATCGAATACTAATATTTTTTAAACAGTTCTAGTTGACACATAGATGGTATCCCAAAAGCTACTGCCCCTCTGGGTCAATATGGGCCTGGATATAATGGCAATGAAAGTGTACTCTACACTCTTGAGAGCTCCTAAACCTTAGATGTAATTTAGTTTCATATTCAGGAACTCCTTTTGAGAGGGAAGTGTCTTACCCCTCTTCCGGATATAAAATCAGTGTGTTCTAAACTCATCCTAGAGGATGGTGACAAACAATAAGTAACAATCATCTTTATGTTTAAATACATGTGAACTGCCAAGAGTTTTACACAAAGTCTATGAACATTAATTTTTTGTGATTTAGTATGGAAATAGCTAATGCTTTTTAAAGAAAAAAAATCACCAGAATCTCATTAATATCCTTTTTATGAAAACAAATGCTTATGAAGGGTAAAAAGTTTTCAGGAAGAAAATCTTTTTCAAGACAAGAAAATCCAGACGTCTAGTGCCGTTACCAGTTTTAGTATAGTATATATCTACAGTTTGGATAAGTAAACAATTTTGTTATCAAAGCTACCAATAAACAATGGCTTAATTATAAAGACAAAAAAAAAAAAACACTTTAAAAAAAAAATAACAATGAATTGCTATTTGTAAAAAAAATTCATTTTACAGGATATGTAAACAAATTATTCGCACGCCACAAAAACTGCTGAGTTATTTATGATAAAAGAGATATTTAACCATACGTAAAAAAATATAGGTTATACTAAAATTTCTTGACATAGACTTGTTTTTTGTGTTTTTGTTTGTTTATTTACGACACAATTTGAGCAATATATGAACGCACACTCCTATTTATATATATATATATAGAGAGAGAGAGATGTGTGTGTGTGTGTTTGTGTGTGTGTATGTGTGTGTGTAGGCGTGCGTGTGTGTGTGTGTGTGTGTGTGTGTGTGTGTGTGTGTGTGTGTGTGTGTGTGCGAGAGAGAGAGAGAGAGAGAGAGAGAAAGAGAGAAATCACTGCTAACAATTCACGAAAAGTGTTCTATGTCCTAAAGACAAACATTGGATCCGAACATGAAGAAATATGGTCAGAATATTCCACCGACCAAATCAAATTCAAAAGGATTGTAGTCCAGGTTAAAAGTTTTCTCTTTCCCCAATGATGCCTGTACTGGAAAAAAATGTCTACAAACGTTTGGTTTCAGGTTATTTTTACAATGTTTTTAACCTGAACTAATAGGCAAACAAATCTATATACATAGTGATTATTCAAGAATCCTAATGTAATAGCAAACAAAAGATCTATAAGATTTGTACAATATTTAATATTCTGTAACACATATACAGTATCGATCTTTATGCGCCTGATGTGGTGTAATGGTTAGCGAGTTAAAAGAGACCATTGTTTATAAGTTCGATTCTGTCTGTATACCTTATACTTCTGGCCTTGGGCCAAACCAAGCTCAGCTTGGCAAATAATTGCTCTGACCCTATTTTGTTGGTTGAGCAGCAACTGTATTGTAGTACTTCGTCGTATTGTAAATTATCTATGACCAGAGCAGGAAGTGATGAGAGGCAACTTCTTCAAATGGTACATTGGCACAAAAAGAGGTCGGGCACCAGAGCGTGTTAAGCAGACAGATTTCAGTTACTTTCATTTCCTTTATGAAACAAATAAATTGAAATAAGTTATAGTAGATGAACAATTCAATATTTTTATTTACGTTCTGTTTATTGATGTGGACATGAAATTCAGTGAGTTTCATTTCAACCTTTACTTCAAAGTTTAATTATATATATATATATATATATACTACCACTCAAAAATATTTGGTCACCCTCAAATTTTTTTGTTTCTCATCCTAAAAGTGTTATTTTTAATGAGACAAGTTCAGCACCACAAGGTTTTTTTTTTCGTGGAAAAACTGGCACAAGGAATGACGAAATGAGCTCTTATTTAAGATAAATATGTGCGAGGAACCTTTGTTGTTTTATGCAGATAATAATATGAGGAGACAGAGATGAAACAGATAAACGTTTAAGCGAATGTAGCAAATTGGCATGAAAGGAATACAAGAGCAGACATGAATGGATAGGAAAGGATCTGTGAAGAGACTAAAGTTTGGCCATACTAACTAATAATAGATACAAAAACCAGAATCTGTCCAAGAAAATGAGGCGCAATAAATTCCGTGCAAATTTGAAATACAAATGTTCCACCAATTCACAGCCAGAAAACCAAACGTAGTTTTAATTAACAAGTACATACAATTACACAAGAATGCTGCGAGCAATATTGAACAAGTCCTGGCTGCAACACCCCACAAGGCACTAACTATACGGCCGCCTGCCTCCCATCACGAAAACTATCCAAGTTAGACGAACCAGCCATGCAGGACACTGCTGGAGAAGCAGGAACGAGCTCATAAGTGATGTACTCCTATGGACCGCCACATATGGCCGGGCAAAAGCGGGACGACCAGCACGAACATACATTCAGCAGTTACATAAGAATACAGGATGTAGCCATGAAGACCTACCAGAGGCGATGAATGATAGGGAGAAGTGCTAGCGGCACGACATGATGATGATGATGATGATATACAATTAATCAACCTGTGGTGTTTGCCTATCCAACGGACCACTGAGTGAAGAAGGGAAATATCTGGTTGAATACCTGAAGATTGGCAGAGAGGGTGATGTTTGGGGAGAAGATTTGAATTCAGATTTTTCCTTCTCCAAGAGAAATTGTCCTTCTCAACATTGCAGAGTCCAGTCTGCACTAATCATTTAGCTCAAGAAAGAAAAGATGCATTTATGACATTTATAACAGGTTCAACTTGGAGTGAGTATAAAAAGCCTCTACTAGCTTCCCGTGCTTGAATTTATTTATTCACCCCGTAAGCAGCAACATTAAATAGAGCTTGAAACTGCAATAAAGTTATTTTGATGATATTTTGGTTTCTCCCTATTAATACCGTATAAAATTCACCCAACCGGTTCTTGAGATTTGAGAGTTTTAGTCATTGATGCTATTGTCATTACTATCAGGTTCACTTTGACCCGGAGCGATAATAGCTAATAGGGTACCATATATGTTTTGATTATTATTATATCACACCTTACGAGTTTTTCATACATGTGTTAACTAGTAATCATTCATCGGACTCTGAGAGACGGCAACCCTCCTCTGGTTTTCGGAACATTTCTCAGTATTCAATCAGTGGTCTCGATTCTCCCTAATTTCTAGTTTCTCCAGTCTCAAACACAAAAGAAATTCAAAAGTAGACACGAATGGATGGGAAAGGTGATCCATTAAGAATTGTGCCCGAGACAAAAAGGCGGCCATGCTTACAAATAATATATGCACAAATAATAATCTCTCAAAATCGTGACAGTGAAATCAATTTTAGTTGGTGTACTTAGAACGGTCCCCAAAGGCTTGGAAAAATTCAAGCCTTTAAGGACCATTTATAGCACACCAACTAAAAATCCTATGATTATCACTCTCTTATTCCACACTTTTTCAGCTGTCGAGCAAGATCCAAGTATTTTACAGACTTTTCGCTTTCTGTTATTTTCATTCAGTGGTCCTTCAGAATGGCAAAATCCACAAGAAAACAACTTTTTTTTCTTGCTAATGATCTCTAGGTTTGGTCTTCTGTCCGGAATTTCGTGATCTGTTTGTATTTCACAATCCAAAAGAATTTCATGCATGTCATTTTCCGGGATTATTATTATTATTAATATTATTATTATTATTGTGGTTGTTGTTATTTTTATTATTATTTAAACCATATAATTGCTTGCAAATTACAAATATTCGATCAAGAAACTTGAATCCATATAATTTTTCTGAAATGTTCAAATAGATCTGCTGGATGTAATGAAGTGTTTAGCCGTTTAAAGTATCTTTGAAGCATGTTTTTAGCCCAATCACCTGGATCTGTAAAATATGCCGACTCCAGTTCTGCTGAGGCGTTAGACCTCCCCCCATACACACACTCACACTCACCGACGACGTTAACTGTTAGCCATGGGTGGTGACCTGTAATGCTTCACGTGTCCAGCTATATTCCAGTTTGACTCATATTGGACTAGACCGGTAGTTGGAGAGTAATTTATATGATTTTCCCGACCCTATTTTTCGAATTACTCTCGAAGCAAACAAGTCCCCAACCCCATTTTATTTTTAGGGTGCTAGAAGGTGGTGACTGCAGATCAGTTGCGTGGAGATGGCAATAATTGAAAACATTCAAATGTGTGCAAACAAATGAGCTCTAACTCATTTAAAAACTAAGTCACCTGCAAACTGATTGCTTCCAAATTATATATATATATATATATATATATATATATATATATATATATATATATATATATATATATATTACTGTATATAATTTAAAACTGTTACTGCTAAACTATCTTTGGCGTAAAATGATCCAGCAGGAGTTGACATCCCATAGAAGTAATCAACTAATTAATCAGTCAACCAGCGAATGTTATTAAGTCGGATCCGTTACAACTGCACTCTTAAATATCATTTCTACCTTAAAATTTAAAGTTAATCTACTTAATCAATTAAAAAGGAATAAAAGATTAGCTAAATAATCCGTACAGAAATGATTAAAAAATGAATTATAATTGTCAAACATTTCTCTGGGGCATTTTATGAGATGAAAACAAAAGATACAAGAAAAGTAAAACTAAGTATTTAAATACATAAGAGACTTTCAAGTGTTTTAATTATTTATTGTTTTTGAAACCTAGGTAAAATATTTCAGAGTTCTGGCTATCATATCAAACTGCATCTGCCGATTAAGTCTAAGTTTTGATGGGCAGACAGTTTGTCGCGTCACCCTTTCGTTGCCTGTACTCACAGGTTTATTCTGACCCAATTACGATCCCACGTAAATGTCGAATTGATCTTTTTGAAAACTATTAGTATTAGATAGGAATACTTGAAAACCTATTAATGCGTTCAAGTAATATGTATTAAGAATAGTTAATTGAAATAATGATTGGCTATAAGAGTTCATTACTCTTAATTATATAAATCATATGATTGCTTTAAATTGTGGAAACCAAATAACTGTGTCCAGATTATCAGTATTTGAAAGAAATATTTTAAATCATATAATTGAGAACGAAAATAGAAAATCTTTAATTCACATTATAATGCACAGATTATAATCATTTGATTCGAATACTTAATACAGTATAACTATTTGTATTTGGAATGTTTACTAGAAACTACAACTGTTTACAAAAAAAAACATTATAATGAAAAACTTAAAACCATATAATTGTGAATAAAGTAGCATCAGATAAAGATAATAGAAACCATATTATCGTATATGAATTAAATTGGAATACTTCTACCCATATAAATGTGTGTAATTTATTCCTAGTAAATAAGAATATTGGAAACCTTATAATTTTGCACAAAACAGGATCACATAGAAATACTTCAAAACATACGTGTGCAAATTATTTATCTGATCACTTGAAAATATGTAACTGCTTAAATTGAAACCCTAAAATTATGTGCAAATTATTAATATTAGAGAGGAATGTTTGAAACCATATAAATATACACTAAGTGTTTCTATTAGATTCAAATACTTGAAACTCTATAACTGTCTATAAATTATTTGTTTTCGGTAGGAATATTTGAAATCATATCATCGTGTACAAATTATTTGTATTAAAAATAGTTACTTGAAAACATTATCGTTTACAAAGGATTATTATCTGTAATTACTCGAAACAATTTGATTACATTAAAAATAGAATATCAAATAACCCAAAAAGGTTTGACAAGCCGTTTTACTAATCAGCCGATCATCTAATCAACGAACCAGCCAAAAAATGTTTATGCTTGTAACAATTATAGTGTCGAAAGTGCGAAATAATGGTCTTGCTAATAAGGTAGATACACTTTGATGAAACAAATTATTGTAAGCGATTAATTTGTATTAAGAGTGACAGAAAATCAATACTGTCCTCTTTTCGCCTATCAAGTAAGTGCATTAGTTTTAATATAAAAAGGCATTGTGGTCAGTTGAAAAGAAAACAAAGATACTAACAAACGCTCATTTACTTTTCTAGCTCTATGTATTAATTGATACGACCAACACCTGACGATAAAAAAATGAAGTTCTTCATAGTCGACTTAATATTTAGTATACATTTTTCATTATGAAATAATTTGTTCCAATTATAGATTATGGGACATAATAGATGTATCAATTGTATCTCCGAATCTGTGATAAAATTCGACAAGAACATCCGGCCGTACAGTAATAGTAGTAAGTTGCATTGAATACCAGGAAGTTTGAAGATGAAACATTTACCTTAGTCTGCACATGTTTTGGACGAGTGTTTTTTCCTTGAAAGTTTTTAATATAACATGTTGGTCGACCTTACATAGATGTATTGATCAAAACATCATAAACGCAATAAAAATGAAAATACAAGTTTAATATCCAGGAAATTGTAACGGTCATTTTTGTTTAAAAAAATAAAATTAAAAAATGAAATCAGAAAATAAGAACGTCTCTTGCAAAGCATCATTTAACCGCTTTTACTTAATATTCCTGGCTTTAAGATCTGCAAAAGAATAAAGATTATATGGCGTCAATAAAACGGGAAAAGAAGAGCAAAACAAATGAAATCACTGGCTGCAGTAAAAACCAAATGTAATCACAGTCATCTTTTCGTCAGTATCGTTGATACCTTCGAACTCCTATGAATATCGTATTATCCCCTGGATAACACCCACTAGTTTAAAATATGCACCTATAATTTGGCGTGAAGACCTCACTCTCAGTAGAAGAGATGATGCTACCAAGTTGTACCAACTGACTTATTAGCGGCCGTATTGAAATCTGTCCTCTCTGATAGAATTAATCGGAGATTCTTTCACTTTGTTGTCATGTCAGTATTACTATACGTTTGCACCACTTAGACTTTAGCAAAATGCTCGGAGAAAAAGCTAGATGGAAATTACACCAAGGTACTACGTGCTGTTGTGAAGAAATCCTGGAAGCAGAACTCAATAAAACAGCAGCTGTACAGCCAATTACCTCTCATCTAATAAACCATCCAAGCAAAATATGCTTGAGAAGTAAGGATGGACTAATAACCGACCTTCTTCTATGGACTTCTGTACATGGACACACCAGTGTTGGCTGACCAGCGCAGATACGAGGTGTCGTTTATAGGACTTAACAAGAAAGATGGTAGACAAGGACGGATGGTGAGAAAGAAAGACAGCCAAGATGATCCGTGCAATTAACTCGCCTTGATGATGAGGATAATATTTTGGCAAGACATATTTTAGAAAAATTTAAAAATCACACAATCGTTAGAAACTAAAAGAAACTCACCAGAATAGGATTTTGGGTTAAAGATTTTAAGCTACTACATATTTTCCAACTGAATTTCTAAAGCCAAAGATGTATCTAATCTTGTAATTATTGATATATCTACTATCAAAGCGAACTTGCCTTGAATGAAAGTATAAAAGCTAGTTCACAAAATACAGTAGAATAAATCAATGCCGTTACTGCAAATAGAACAAAAGAAGCATAGTTTATGACAATATTTCAATATCTTTTATATTTTCTTATACTTTTTATAATATGTTATAAAAAAACATGCTTAATGTTTCCTAATTTACTGGCCATTCCCTATGGAGATGCAACTGTTTCAGTGGTTTTCATAGAAGAAAATCGACACGACGTTTTCAAATCCTGGACAAGACAATCACGCTGATGTCCTGATGAAAATTATATACATATATTTACCCAACATTGCCGAATAGTTGTGATAGGACACAATATTAATCTTTTAAGCAAAGTTTAACAGGTTTGAATTCAGTATTTTCCTTTTCCTAGACCAACTGACTTACAAAGTTAAAGATTCCAATCATTCCAACTACAATTGGTATCGCTATTATCTTCATGTTCCACAGCTTTGTCGGAATCCATCCTCAAAATAATATATATATATATATATATATATATATATATATATATATATATATATATATATAAATAAAGGAGGTTCCCGTGGTGGAGTGGAGGTGCCCGTGGCGACACGAGTTCAAACCCTGGACGAGATTGATTGCATTTCACATTACACTAATACCCTTGGGAAAGGTATGAATCCAATTATTCTCCCTCCAGCTATGGGTAAAATAGTAGGGCAGACTCGGTTCTTCAACTTTGGTAAGGCAACTAGTCTAGGAGCAGGAAAACTCTGAATTAAACCTGTTAAACACTGCTTAAAAATTGAGCTTGTGTCATATCCTACCCGAGCGGAGGGGTTGATAAATATATATATATATATATATATATATATATATATATACATATATATATATGTATATATATATGTAAAGGAATAAAAATTCCACCGTTGGATTGAGCAATTTTTTCAGCTATGATAGAATCACCCCTGAATATACATTTTCACCTGCAATAAAGAAGAGCTTCAATGCTGTATCGCTCCAAAAGTAATGCTTCTTGTCTATTTTTTATTGTCTCAAAATGTCAGAGGCGATTATTGATGGCAGTAAGGATTAAACACTGTCTCTAATAATCCATGAAAAAGTGATTGCCTGGATAAAGATAGAAATTTGATGTGAAAACATTGATGTGTCATTGAATTTCTCCATATGGAAATTGTTTTCATTCATTCACATTCATCGACGGTTGAAAACATTTACGAAGAACGAATATACAGAAGAGCACATTTAGGCGGTGGAGAATGAAGCTGTCAACCTTCGAAATTGAGTGTTTTCGTATGATTATACGTGTGAATCGGTCAAGACGCCATCATCGATGCTGTAAAATAAATGAATGAATAAATGTATAGTAGTCACCTGCGTTGGTGCAGATTTGTAGAATTGTGGTATAGAAGTGTTTGTTCATCATTGGCGAGAATGCATGCAAGGATTTATGGAGCCTAATTACTTGTATATCAAGTATTTATATCGCCAAAATATTTCTTTTGTAAGCACTTAGGATATATATATATATATATATATATATATATATATATATATATATATATATATATATATATATATATATATATATATATATATATATATATTAAATGCCTAAAATTCACCTGATAATGATTATAAGGAAAATAATACTCTGTGGCTAAAAATTTGCTCTAAGCAAGAGTCATTGTTTTTCCTTATCTGTTGTATTTTCTCGGGAAATAAATAGGAAACAACACTCCTATTGTAGTAAACCCTGTCGGCCAAGCTCAGAATACACTGGCTGTATTCCCTACTGAGAGGAAGATACCTCATAAAGGCAGGGTCCTGTGTATGATTAAATTGCACAACATGGTGAGATTTCTATTCAGAAGTTCTGAGGAGTATAGTGTACTCCTTCGTTGTCATTTCTCTGAGTTTGATCGAAGGAGTAGTACCTGTTAGTATCCAATCTATGAAACAAATAGAACTATGTAAAAGTGTTTGATAGAACTGTTATTCACAAAAAAAAACCCCAAGAAACAAATACACGAAATAAAAGTATGAACGTACGGTAAACGCGATTCCCCTACCTCTCGGCATGCAATAAACCTAGACGGTTCGACATGCCATTTAAATCAATCAGTCAACTTGTTCTACCTTATTAAGTTGAGCTTATTTTTATACAAGACAAGAAGTGTGGAACAAATACTGAGAACTGAACTCACTAACAATGGTTTGATACTCTCACTTGCCGTCAAATACACCCCGCGAATTGCCCACTCCTCTCGTAAACAAAATAAAATAACCTTTTTTCTTTCACGAATTTATAATTCTGATTTACACTAGTCATATTCGTATCATTTCTAATAAATCATGTATATATTTTTCGTCTTATTTTCTTTATCTTCTACAAGGTTTTCCTGAAAGGCAACGAGACCAACATATATGTCAATATGCTGGCCTTTAGCAAGCTGTTATTTAATCGTTTTTAAATGTCGTGTTATTCGCTGAATGCTTGAAAGATATGGGCATAAAAAGTCGACTAGGAAAACACACAAAAATATTACTTTACGGTATTTCTTATGTGTTCCTCTTCAAGTTTAAACACTAAATATGTATGTACTAATTTAATAAATCTCGGAAAATGAAATTGAATCATCCCATTCGCCTCCTAATTTTTATCTCTTTTATTAAACCGTAAAACAAAGGGTAATAATTCACTGATAATTGGTTTTATTATCACTGTTGCCGCTGTTATTTGCTCAAGATTTGACACGACAACGAGACAGGATAAAAATCTGGAAAGAGTATTTTTCTAGCATTTTATTTGAATTTCAAGCAGCCATATATTTAAATTGTAAGCACAAAATAATACACAGAAGAGAATTATTAATGTAGTTTCAATGCAATACAAATTACATGCATGTATCTACGTGAAGATATCTTTCTTTATCTATTTATGATATCGCCTATAAATAATACATTCAAAATAATTTTTAATAAAGTTCATTTTCTACTTAAAAAATGTACCAGTATTTCATTATTTTGAGTCCAATGTTTTAAGATGAAAATGGATATCATTAGGTATGATTTATTACCAAACTCTGTAACATAATATCAAAGAACCCAGTTAAAAAAAAAAGTACACTTCTTATAAATATTTGTGGAATTTTGTTTTGGGTTACTGATTTTCAAGAAATATGTATTACTAAAAGATATATTCAGTAAAACTGAATAATATATATATATATATTTGTGTGTGTGTGTGTGTGTGTGTGTGTGTGTGTGTGTGTGTGTGTGTGTGTGTGTGTGTGTGTGTGTAATTTAATTCAAAAGTATCCAAAATGCACATTCCAGAAAAAATATTGTTGATAACGCCAAGACATCTTGATTATTGTCTAACTAAATCAGAAGCATTATGAAAGTCATTCTCGGTACTTTTTGAAAAACAGTCTTTCGTGAAAAACAGGGTTGCGAAAGTGCGCAATCTCCATACTTACCGTGTATCATTTTTTGTGTTTTCTTAAACTGAAAAAATCATCCGACAAGTATCATTTAAAAGCTTGGCGAACAATAAAGACATACGACGACGAATCTTCACACAATATCACAAGAAAAGGGCCATAGGGGTTTCGACCATTAAAAACCACCTCGCTGGGATAATTGTGTTGAATTCTATGGAGTTAATTTTAAAAAATGGCGTTTCACCGTTTCTTTCAGTCTTGGTAAATGTAACTTCAATCTCGATATCTTTAACAAACCGCATATATATATATATATATATATGTGTGTGTGTGTGTGTGTGTTTGTGTGCGTGTGTGTGTGATTGAGTATGTATATATACCTATATATACATATACTTTGAAAACAGGATTCAGCATCACTCCCCGATATTTTTCAATATGAACATGCTTTCAAGATTTACAATCAGGTCTGTTTGCCCAAAATCAGACTTGTGAGTCATCTGAGAACTCTTGACAATAATCACTGGCTGATTTTACATAGACCTTTCCTACTGGTTAATCGTGCAAATTCTGTGAAAAAGTTAGTGTGTTTACAGATGGTCTGAGAAGCCATATGAGAGTTAGTATATATATATATATATATATATATATATATATATATATATATATATATATCTTACCAAGGTGTTTACAGATGGTCTGAGAAGCCATATGAGAGTTAACATACATACATACATATATATATATGTGTATATATATATATATATATATATATATATATATATATATATATATATATATATATTCCTTAGCAAGGTCGACGTACCTATGCTTCATTCATTGTCTTTCAGTTTTGCTCTGTGGTCCACCGGGACGGCAAAGTTCACAATTCTGCAAGTTCTCTCTTTTTTGTTGATTATTATAAGATATGGGTGTCTGGCTGAGATTAAGTGATCCCTTTGTATCTCAATATCCCAAAAGAGTTAGTGCGCCTTATTTTCTAGGACACATTCTGGGTTGTGCATTTACCAATTGTTGGTACGGTATTCACTGCAAATTATGTACGCGAGTACTTTAGAACCATGTATAATTTCACTTTCTTTGTCTCTGCCTCTGTCTTCCTCTGTCTCCCCCCCCTCTATCTCTCTCTCTCTCTCTCTCTCTCTCTGCATACATATATAAATATACACACTCACGCTCAATCACATACACACGCGTCTATATATATATGTGTGTATATATATATATATATATATATATATATATATATATATATATATATATATATAAATCGTACCACTTGACGCAAATGCGAGTGGAAATGTTTTGAATGTATCTTTTATTCACGTACTTCAATATATCAGTATTCATTTAACTAAGTATTTCCTTTGTTTCTCATGATCTTACCTTTCCGCGAGATTGTGCATTCCATCATAAAAGAACGATTCCACTTTACATTAGATCAATTTTCGATATGCTGAATCGTTTAGAACAGTTTACCCTACAATGAGTTTTGAATGGAACGAAGTAGGTGACCACTGTTATAGGTTTCAATTACATTAGATGAGGAAAAAAAAACTTTCCATACCACGTCATGATTGGTTGCTCTGTCATATCACCGAAACAATATCGTAAAATCAACTTTCGCTTGCAAACTCAGAAAATAAAAACTTCTGTTTCATTTCAACACATAAGTTAAATGTGTTGACTAATATTTCTTTCCTTATATCTTATAACGGTTGGTTGTCTTTGATATCTATTCTTTCTTTTGACTGTCAAAAAATCAAACACACACACACACACACACACACACACACACACACACACATATATATATATATATATATATATATATATATAGAAATATGTGTGTGTGTGTGCTTAAAATTACACCATGAAAGTTTTTGTGATACCTTGCCTAACTTGCATTTTTCGGCTAAACGAAGAATTACGGTATCTTATAGGCATTTTATTTTCGGACAGGATTTTCCCCAACATAAAATATAACTTTGACTTTTCTGTAAACAAACCATAAATAGTATGCAGACACAAGCAATAAATTTGCACAAGTTCATTATCTACTGATATTTAAAATTATATATATATATATATATATATATATATATATATATATATATATAAACAATACTGGTACCTAAAATTATATATATATATATATATATATATATATATATATATATATATATATATATACAATATGCTAAATTTTTTTTAAAAAGATTGGAGAAATAAAGTGCTCGTATGCAAGACGCCAGAGCAATATAATAAAAGACAAAAACAATCCTCGGACTGAATGCTTATTTGCAGTAGTATTTTTATTACTTCCCATAAACATTTTGTCTGAGGATTTTATCTTTCTTTTCTGTTTTATAAGAAAAATTAAACTCATAGTTACAAATGAGCTAATAAAGTTGAGCTGAGAATTATCTTAGTTTTTGTATATATATATATATATATATATATATATATATATATATGTGTGTGTGTGTGTGTGTGTGTGTGTGTGTGTGTGATATGATACTGTAGATTTTTTTTTATTTTAAACACGATTAACTGATCAGCTGTATTTCCAAACCAGATGTGCTTAATATCAAGGAATAGACCAGTATGATCTCACTTAACCGAATCTACCAAAAATTCACCACTGAATTTCACACCATGACACAATCAACAGGCAATTAAGGATAATTGCTGATTACACTAATGTATATGTGGGAGTATACTCTTCTCCAGCGAGAGAACACTATGTTGTAATTTTAGAAGTCTTTACTGCCAGAAATTGTGCTACTTACTCCTATTGCATACGTTTATAAGATTGTCATCTTCTTTCTTTACTTACTTTTTTGTTAAGGACACACAGTGATTTTTGTTGAGATTGATTATTTGTATCTAAAAGATATTATATTTGTTCTTTATTTTTCATTTACTATGAGTTAGTACCTTGTTTATACTGAGTGTGGTAAACGGAAGATGACTATGAGTTTGTTTGGATATCTCAGGTGGATTTAAAAACCTCTAAACATTAATGTTTTGGGTAGTATTAATCTAAACTTTAAAAAATGGGTCTTAAATGATTTCTCTGGATGTGTACACAATGAGATTAAATGAATTCCCTCTTAGCGGCTCGACACTTGGCCATAACAGATTTGGGTCTAAGAAGAGAAAATTATCTACCTATCGTAAAGATTACCAAGAAAGTGAGAAAACGCTGTGAAATTGACAGCCTTTTACAATAAGATACAGAGAGGGTAAAACAGATTGTTGGAGGGTCTCATAGACTCAACCAAGAACATAATCAAAGATAATGAACAAACGAAACACTTTTCGTTATAAAAATATATCTCTCATTTTATTCTCGAAAAGGGCCCACAGTTTGTTGTTAGTTTGAGAGATAGATTGAGAGACATATACTCCGAGATGGGACTTATTCTTGTCCTATACCTTCTTCCGAGAGCCTGAGGGTGCCAACGCTTGCACCACATAGCAAGCCGTATCGTCAGAGAGGACCAAGACGCCTCTGATCGGCTGCGAATCCCTGGCTCGACTCCCGATTCTTCACTCTGTCTAAATCTGACTGCGTAGTTATCACGTGGTCTCCTTCCGGTTACACACCTGTTGGACCTGACTGCCTTGACGCGCTGTCATCCACCAGTTTACTAATCACAACGTAGCAGCTTGTTAAATCACAAAGGGTCACTAGGAACGAACTGAAAACCCATGTCATATGTTATATAACAAGATCATATTAAAAAAATTTTTTGACCTGGATTTCCTTGGGTTGTTTAAAAACTGTCTAGTCTTGACTCAATCAGTCACTGAATCGGGACAAAAATTACAGAAACCTGGCAGTAAATACGGAGGGACACTAGAAAGTAACGATTGTGCCAATTGTGATTGGTGTGTTAGGCACAGTAACTAAAGGATTATTAAAGGGCCTCGAGAACTTGGAAGTTGGCGGACGGGTAGAGACTCTCCAAACGACAGCATTGCTGAGGACGGCCAGAATACTGAGACGAGTTCTGGAGACTTGAGGAGACTTGCTGTCACTCAAACTCCAGTGAAAAACCATCAGCTAACACTGATGTGAAAAACTCTAGAGGAGTAATATACCACATTAACAAATGGTATATGCTCAACCCAGAACCTGTCCTAGAAAATGACACACATAAACTCCTATGGGACTTTAACATACAAACGATCACCTAATCCCGGCTAAAAGACCAGATCTAATAATAATCAACCAAAAAAAGAGCATTTGCAAAATTGTCGACTTTGCCGTCC
Source organism: Sepioteuthis lessoniana (assembly GCA_963585895.1). Lineage (NCBI taxonomy): Eukaryota > Metazoa > Mollusca > Cephalopoda > Myopsida > Loliginidae > Sepioteuthis > Sepioteuthis lessoniana. The sequence continues at coordinate 80,862,082 of OY757911.1, forward strand.
CGGCTGACCACTGAATAAATCCGAAGGAATGTAAAAAGAAGGATAAGTACTTCGATCCTGCTAGTGAATTGAAAAAGCAGTGGAACATGAAAGTGATGATTTTACCAATTGTGATTGGTGCATTTGGCACAATAACTAAAGGATTATTAAAAGTCCTGGAGGATTTGGAAGGTGGCGGACGGGTAGAAACTATCCAAATGACAGCATTACTGAGAACGGCCAGAATCCTGAGGCGAGTCCTGAAGACCTGAGGAGACTTTCTGTCACTCAAACTCCAGCGAAAAACCATCAACTAACACTGATGTGAAAAACTCTAAATAATAATAATAATAATAATAAATACGAAAGTCATTCAGTAAATAAGCGAATTTTGCCAAAAGAGTTATCAACAGAATACACAGTTTAGATTAATGCTTTTTCAATAAAATCATTAATAATGGATCCTTTCACGTTCCAAAAGACTTTCAGCATGATTTTCTTTATTGACCATCTAACTGGTTTTTGCTAAGAGTGTTTTCATGTTGCAAAAATATTTCTTTTGGTGGTATTCAAAATGGCGTCAAATGAAACTGTGCACCGGCTTGAAGAGAGGTATTTTAAAAATTACTTGGAGGGTGAGAATTGCAAAACATGAAATTTACAGAAAAATATAAAATGGCTACAAAGAAACATGTTTCAGTTGAAAAATATTTACATATGTCCAATACATAGGTTTGCTACTACGAGTGGGAGTCGAAAAGACAGTCAATGAAGCGGAAACACACTGACTCTCCGGTAAAAAAAAATAGTGTTCCTGGCGAGGCAGTCAGTGAAGAAAACCATCCTGACAGTCTTTTAGGACAGGAAAAGAATTATCACAATGAATTTCCTTGAAAAAGATGCAACGATAAAGAGTGCTTCCTTTTGCTAACTCCTTAGCCAAAATTGACCTTAATTTTTGAATAATCCTCTTATTCACACACACGCACACACACACACACACACACATATATATAAAAGCCTTCTCTCAACAGAGAACCGAGTCGTTTTAAATTTCACTGTTCATGAGAAGTGTAAATATCACTGCTTATCAGGATAAAAACAGTTAGCTATATACAGAAATAATAATAATCTACATGTAAGCCTTTGTCGACATTCACACAAATGCAACAACTCAAATGAAGCTGTTCACAGAAGTGCCTTTATGTATACACTCCTTCGTTAGTAGTAGAACATACACCCCCACATATAACATCGAATCGTCTGAGTGAGAGTTTTAAATTGTCCGCATAGATAAATATCATAAGTGACCGAAATATTTTGATACCAAAGGGAAAATAACACCAAATGATAATTGTTAAGGTACAGTGAGTCTTTGAAGGGCAATTACATCAAGCGTTTAGACGTATTAACCTTGATGGGTGTGTCGAACATATTTACTTATTTGGCTTTATCCTGCTTGGTCATAGAACTACTTACGGCTTTCACATCAGCTCCATTGGTCGGGGTTCAAGCCCGGGTTAGTGAACTTTGTTTCTAATGTGGAAACTTTAAAGAAATTTTCTTATTAGAAAAAATATAGTTTTCTCAAAAATGCTATGTCGATTGCATCTTCTAAAAGAGATAAATACACCCCATTAAAAAGAACTATTGGGTTGGATACTACACAGTATCTAGTGGTGAGGTTCTAGTTCTGAAGGCTCGTTGGGTGGGGTAGTATCTCTTTTTGTAATTCTTTACTGGGCTATCCTTTTCCGAAGTGGTGATGCATGTTAGGGTTTCATTTATGGGTCATAAAGATAGGAATACTTGAAACAAAATAATTATGAGCAAATTATTAGCTTTAGAAAGGAAACTCAACAACAATGTGCAAACAATTGATCTTTATATTGAATATGTATAGTAAATTGAAACCATACAACTACTTGAAAAAAAGTGAACCCACTATTAAATGACTCATCAAAGATTGACATGCCACAAAATCGACAAACTCCCCAACCAATCATATCATATCCTTATCCATTATCTATTTCACCACACAAGACTTCTATTACATTAAAGAGGTTTTTATCACATTTTTATATAGAATAAATGTAATGTTACACAAGTGTGCAAGACTTAATTAGCAAACAGAATTACTTATCAACGTATCTATGTATTGATATATAAATCAACAAATAAGTATTCTTGCACTGATAGCAACTGCTTCAGTTGTTTTGTTAGCACGCCCCAATATAGTGATATGGATCTTCATTGGTCATAGACCTACGTACGGCTTTCACATCAGCTCCAGTGGTCGGGGTTCAAGTCCGGGTTACTGAACTTTGTTTCCAATGTTGAAACTTTTAAGAAACTTTTTTATTAGAAAAGATAGTTTTCACAACTCCGTTAGCTCTGTACATATGTATAAACATACTCAAATCATGGTTATTGTAATCTTGGCTACGACAATAAATGGTGGGGCTCACGTTCTACGAAGTACAGAGTCATCGTTTCGTTGCTATAATTTCTTGATACTATTTACCAAGCCCTCCGCTCGGGCAGGATATGACACAAGGTCAATTTTTAAGCTGAGTTTAACAGGTTTGAATTCAGAGTTTTCCTTCTCCTAGACTAGTTGCCTCACCAAGGCTGAAGAATCCAGTCTGTCCTACTATTTACCCATAGCTGGAGGGAGAATAATTTCTTGATACACTCTGACATGGCATCACAATAGCTGTTTAGGTCCGATTTATGAGTTAAACAGGATTGATGTGGCTACTTTCTTTAATGGAATATCAATGTTAAATCTCTCCTTATAGATGGAGAACATTATTACCATTTAACACATTGGTGGGTAGATAAGAGAGTTCATACCTATTCCAATGGTATTAGTCTGAAAATGAACGTCATATTGCAACTAAAGTTCAAAATCAATTACTCTTATGTCATAGTCCAGCATGTTAGCCACTACGCCACAGGGACTCCCCTAAACAGATATGTTTGATATAATATCTAAAATGATTCTGAAGTAGCTCAATAGATTGTTTTTAAAACATTGTTATTGCAACTTATTATAAACAGGTTTATATTGTTAAATTTTGTAATTTGTATTTTTGAAATTACCAACAGAAGGTTAAATATTCAAATTGCTCTACTGTTATAAACACTTCCTATAGCAGTTAAGCATAATTTATTGAAAAGAAACCATGTTCTAACAAAAATGTGTTTATTGAAATAAAAGGACAGATCGTAAACTCATTGAAGAAGGCAATCCACGGTGGAGCGTAGCAAAAGACGTTGGTTATTCTCAGTAATCTGTGTATAAAATTTGGTGAAAATAAAAAGGAAATGGTAAGGTTAAAAGAAAGGAAAACATGCTAGTAGACCACAAAAGAACATAAAAGTGTCAGAATAAAAAATTCAAATCAAGATTCTCGGTATATGAAAATGTACAACAAACAATTTTTGAAAATGGGTCGAAACAGGAGTCAGTGTTTGTTACATAACTCTTAAAAGTTGGGTGACTGAAATGGTGTCTACATACAAAAACTATTAAAAAAAAAACAGGACTGACTCACAAACAGAAAAAAAATGATTGAAAGTGGGTTAGAGAGAAACTTTCATGACGTGTGAACAACTGGATGAAAGTGATATTCAATTATGAATCAAGAATATGCATTGACCAAAACAATGATGCAGGAAATTTTGCCTGGTGACATTCTAATAAAACATACAATGACGACTTCCTGGAGAAAACAATGTAAATTTTTGCACCGCATATAACTGAACACTGTAACTGATTAATTGACTTTGGCATAATATCAACCCAAAAAGGGTCAACATGCTAAGTACGTTACGTTAAAGGCCACAGTGTTTTCTTTTCAACATCTTCTTGTGAAAACGTTCAAGTCTTCAAGTTATTTTTTTATTTCTGGGTAAAGGTGGAGAAGATGGCCTACTTCATATTAACAAAAATTTACTAATAGAATATAAATAAAACTCACGGCAACTAACAACCTAAAACAACAACTGAGAACGACGAGCGAAATAGTCGAAAGTGCTTGGGCTACTCTGGTAATCTTTCTTCACCACTTTGACCACGACACAAGAAAAATAACCAGAGAACTTGAACGTCTTCTCCTAAAGATATTGAAACAAAAGAAATTCGTGGCATTTAACCGAACATGCTTATCTATATCTATAAGATATATATATATATATATATATATATATATATATATATATATATATATATATATATATGTGTGTGTGTGTGTGTGTGTTATCGCTATGTGACACACAGCCTCGTCCAGGATTTCCACTAGGCGCGTCGAGTCAGTTTCCTTACAAGGATAACTATTACACCACAAACACATCTAGATATATGTATATATATATGTATATATATATGATATATCATAAATATATCAGTATAAATATATATATATATATATATATATATATATATCTGTATATATATATATATATATATATATATATATGACTGCATATTTATATATGTATATACATACAAATGTATAATGATTACACTACACACACATGTGTATATACTTACGTTTTCTTTCTTTTATTAGTTCGTCCATTAGATTTTTCAGAAATGATGGACGAAATGCGTTCAATTTCAGGGTGAATTTGTAGAATACTGGGTCTTGTTTATACCGGTAGGTAATTTACTTTTATTTTTTGACGGCCCCAAAATTATTCAGAGCTCATATTATTATATCTATTTATATAAATATAGATATAAGTGTGTTTGTACACACACAAACACACACACACACACACACACACACACACAAACACACACACACACACACACATATATATATATATATATACATATGTATATGTATATACATATATATGAGCATATATGTATATACTTATACGTATAAGTATATATGTGTATACATGGAAGTATATACATGTATATATACATATATAATATGCATATATATATGAGTGCATGTTTAGATAGATAGATATAAAATATTGCATCTTCTATTTATTTGTACAAGTATTTATTTTCTGCATACGTATATGAAACGTATACGTATGTATTTCTTAATGTGTATGTGTTAGCCTTGTTTTACACAAGCTACCATAATTTTGTTATAAAAAGACATTTCGGGTAACACCTGGTGTAATATACATTGTACTCTGGAGAAAAAAGCGAAAGATCGTTTTTCACTTGACTTTTTTGAAAGAAAAAACTTCTTCTGTCCAACGATCTTTGCCACAGGACATAGGGTCATTTGTTTAACTCCGAAGCTTTTAAATATTATTAACCCAGTTTCTGTCTTTAAACCAAGTTGAAAGTTCATTTGGAAACACGATATTTTTTAATGCCTGAGACTCTTACTTTAAAAAAAGGACTATTTGTAAAGAAAATAAAACCTCTCTGAAAAGATTACTTTCATTTTGTTAACTGAGATTCTAAAATTAAGCCAGCAACTTAATTCTCTATTTTCTTGATTTTTTTTTTCAAGTGATGGTTACTTTGTCTAACATAAGTTGTGCAATTTTTTTTTTTCGTTTTTTATTTCTTGAAGAAATACAGGATGTTTCAAAAATTTGCATTTTTATTGGAATTCGTTTATGATATTACAATTTTAAAGACTCCTCTAGATCACCAACCCTGTCAACACATTATTGGCATATTCCCCAGGCGACCTCCCAAATATAGGTTCTATTTTTCTATTAAATGAACCTTTTTTAATAATGTTTTAGATTTGAAGAATGTGTTGACATGGATGGTGAGCATGAAATTATGTCATAAAGATACATCCATATGGATGTATAACTTTTTAATCATGTTTTATAATAAAGTGTATATTTTAACTGTATTGCATAATTTGTAATTATTTTTCTCAGCAGTGTCTCTTATTTTACAAAAAAAGTCACCGACCATTGACATATAACAGTAGTATTAGCTATGGATAAATAATAGGTTAGACTAGGCTCTTTGGCCTTGGAACGTCAACTGGTTTAGGAAATGGAAAACTCTGAATTCAAACCATCTGTAACCCATATAAAAGCCTACCGTGTGCCGCATCCTGCTCGTGGTGTAGCGGTTAGGTAAATACAAACTTAAAAATACGATAGTTTTCAAAAGACTATCATTAGTTATCATCGTAGGAAGCAAAATCGGCAACTCACGTTCACATCTCGGATGGGGTTCATACGTTCCAAAGTGTACTAATGTCCTGAGAAATAAAAGAGAATCCTCAAGAGAGAAAATTAATCTTTTTTGATTGCAGCATAGAATAATGCTGTAAAGTCTAACTATATCCAAGCAAACATTGATTTTCAAACCAAAATAACAAGTGCAGCATCTGTGGCGATAGAAATGACACAGTTAATCTGATTATAAGTGAATTTAACAAACAGACACATAAAGAATACAAGACTATGTATTACAGGGGAGGAAAGGTGATCCACTTGGAACTGTGCAAGAGATTAAAATTTGAATATATTGACAAATAGTATATGCACAAACCAGAATTTGTTCTATGAAATTAGATGCATAAAATTCTTCGGGACTCTGAGATATAAATTTATTACCCAATTCTGACCAGGGGACCATACCTAATATTAATTAATAAGAAAGGAACTTTTCATCAAGCAGATTTTACCAATCTAGCTGACCACAGAGTGAAAATAAAAGAAAGCAAAAAAATATACAGATAGTTGAATCTTGGCAGTGACAAAAATAGTTGTGTGACAAGAAAGTGAGAGTTAAAGTAATTGTAGTTGGTGCCCTTGGAACGGTCTTAGGGAGGCTGGAAAAGAGGATTGCTTAATTGGGGATCAGCGAAAGAAACAAGACCGTCCAAACAGCAGCAGTGTTTAAATTGGCAAGGATACTTGGAAGAGCTGTGAAGACCAGATGAGACTTGCTATCATTTGGATTTCCATGAAAAACCACAAGTTAATTCAGGTGGGAAAACCCGCAAGTATTAAAGTAATATACGATCAGTTACGTATTGCGGGAACATGGTTTATCGTTGATTGCTGTTCATTGTTAGATCTCCTCCTCTCAACTTTCTCAAAAAGGACTTTTTTCTATTAAATCTTTGTCACAATACTAGTATTATAAATGCGCATTCCAAATTTGTTAGCTCTATATCAATCTCTTTGTTCGTCTTTTGAGGACAGACAAACCAAATCTTCCGAATTACTTATAAAGATTAATGCTCCGAGTTCAACACAGTTTCTATGCATCGACGTATAGTTTTATATATGTGCGTCTTATTAAATGCTTGAAAGAATTCTTATGAAATGGATTTTCGTGGGATTGTACACATGTTAGCTTTCATATTTAGAATAGCAAAACAATTGATATTGTCTTTTATTTTGCAAATAGCTAAAAACTATATACATAAAAAGATTTACAAGATTTCTGATTCTCAATAATTTATCGATATTATTAACACTGTACTTTGTATTTCAATCTCAAGCAGGTTTTAATTAGATCGTGCCGGTGGCGTTACACACATAGGAAACGGCTAACTCCAATAGAACGAAAAGCAGGAAATTGATTTTCGATAAAAGGATTCACTAACTAAAAATAATTGCCCAATGCAGATATTTTCAAGTTGTCAGGCAAAAGGTCTGAGTACAGAGCACCTTAATATGTTCACACTTACTATTGATTGCCAACTAAAATAGCTTATCAATCTGTGACAAACCGCTTTGAGAGATTTTTACTTAGAGTAGCTGCGTCTGGCACAAGGAAATAGTAATGGAGTACTATAGCAAGAATTTATACAGTATATGATCTTTTGTAAGCTATATTTCTAAACATTACAAAATTCTAGGTTTGGTTTATTTGTTTAACGACATATCAACCTCTTATGGATTATCTAATACAGAAATTCAATACATTTGTAAATATTTGAAGAACATTAGTAAATGTTTATAATCAAATGATTTAAGCCGAATAAGGTTTAAAACGTTTTCGGGGATGATCAAATAATTCCTTGAATTTTGGTCAAAATCTGGAAAAACATGGTGGAGTGTTTGTGCAGCAGAACGGTTAATATTTGGTGAATTATATTGCAATGTGTGTTCGTGTGTATGTGATTATTAGTGTGTATCAAAACTATTTTTATTTTTTACTGGATATTACTCTTCAGACCCGAACTATATTTATAATGTGCCCTGACATTTTTTAAATTGCGCATTCTTTTTCGTCTAAAATCATTTTTTTTTTTTTACCGAGTTATATGATATCAACTATGCCAATCTAAAACAATTATTTTGCACACATTATATGGTTTTAAAAAATTTATCTCCAACACAAATAATTTATACACAATTATATATGGTATCAAGTATTCCTTTCTAATACTAATAATTTATAATCAAGTATATGGTTTAAAGTTACTGTTCCCATTTAATAATTGTCTTTTGTTTGCTAGCTTAGTCAGTCGGTGCTGTAGAATACACCTATAGTATCTTTGCAGAAGGGTAAGGCCCCACCAACGAGTGAACTGATGGTGAAGCTCTAGTAATGCTAGAGCTCTGAGAAATGCGGAGAACCCCTTCATTACCATAGCTCCAAGGTCCACTCTGACCTGAAGTTGTATCACCTAATAGGGTCCTATTTATGAGTAGAAGAGAACTGTTTGACATTTAAATTGAGTGCAAACAAATGACTAATGCTAAATTGACTTGTTTGAAATAGAACTGTTCGATCATCTAACTGTGTGTATCGACAAAATGTATTTAAAAATCATATATCTAATACATATGTAAATTATAATTTGGCATTAAAAACCAACAATTGTTGATATGCCATAAACTAAATCATTTGTTTGCGCTCAGTTAAATAGTTTCAAATTTCTATCTAGAATATCATTTTTAAGCAGATTTATTGATGAGATCGTAATAGGTACTACAGAAATGGATCGGAAAGTAACGGCAGTAATCAACAGCGCTTCAGAACAGGACTTTCCTCACCAGATATACTTTAGTGTCATTTACTGGACAACTTTTTTTTCAGGAGTCTTACCTCTCTGTAGAGAATACAGTCTGCGTATCTGAATCCCCGCTGACAAAGCTGGCTAAATCCCAAGTTCCCAGATTATCTGAGTATATAAAAAGTATTTTGCTTTTGTACAGAATATTACTCCAAAGTTTATTCTGTCTCTACTTTTAATTATTAATCCTGACCCAATTACATCATTGACACATTTTCCTTTTAAATGTGGTAATAGCAGATGTAAATGAGGGATTTCTGGAAATCGTCAGGCATTATTTTAAGTTGGGCATCAAACCCACTTAACCAGCTCGTAGAATTCAAGAAGTCAAAGGAAATAAAACTAGTGATAGTCTGTACTTCTCAAATCTGAAACAAGCGTCTAACGGGTGATTACATGTCCCTTGAAATACCCCCCCACACACACACACACCAGGAAAAGATCTTCAGTTCAACCTATCAGTGACAAACCAGATCATCAACGCTCGAAAAATAACAGAATAGCAAGGACCATTGACTGATACGAAATGCAAAGCAATACAAACGTTTAAAAGTCATACAATTGATTAAAAAACGAAAAAAAAATTTTAAGATAATATTCTCAGATTTTCCTGTCAAAGAGAAATATTAGTGAGATGTTTAATTAGGATTCACTCTTCAACGTGCTATGTCAAATTAAGCAATATTAGGTTATCTTATACCGATTATAATTGCACAAACAATTCCCAGTTATTAAAATAGATTAATAATAAGACTGAAATAAACTGTTTTCTCTAGATTAACGCAATGCTTTTCTGGCCGATTTATGATTTAAAGGTTTGGTTTGGTTTCTTTGTTTAATGACATATCAACTCTTTGTAGGTTATTTAATGCCAAAGCTATTCTCCTACACGAACAGTAGTGGTACTATTTAACCCATAGCTGGGAGGATAAGGGGGTTCATACCTTTCCCAAGGGTATTTGCCCGAAAGTGAATGTAATAGCACGACTGGAGTACGAACTCGCGTACTACGATTCCGCAGTCCATCGCTTTAACCATTACACCACGAGGACACTCCTATGATTTAAAGTATCTATTCCTATTGAATAACTGTGCTCAGCTGCTGTAGATGTTGTGGATCGCAAACTGAGCAAATATACGTCTCTGACAAACACATTTCTCTTGGCTCAAGTTGCTGTCGAAACATCCAAAGTAAATAAGCCTACGTACCAACACTCTACATCAGAATATTCACAGAAAGATATCTCTCTTTAAAAACGAGCCTCGACGGGTAAATTGACTTATAGTTATTTACAAACCATTGCTTAGTTGTAACACAAGGCCAGAAGTATGAGATTTCCAGAGTGAACTGATCTTACAAATTCAGGTAGCATTACAACATGTGAGGTGTAGTCATTTAGTTATTTACTAAGCTTTGCTTAGTTGTAACACAAAGGCAGAAGTATAGGGGCACCCAGTGAGAATCGAACTAACAAAGGTCTCTTGATCCAGCTTTTAAAAAATTGTACCATGTGAAGTGCCATGTCTTCTTTTCGTATTGTAATTTCAAAAACTCATTTTAGATGAGGCACGAGGTGAGAATTATATGGCACCCACTGAAAATTGTATTTACTTAAAGTAGTCTACTGATCTTGGTCGCTAACCATTACACTACAAAGAAGAGTGATCAAACACACTAGCTGGAACACTGTTGTTGTCTTATCGGTGATACTGCTCAGGGTTAATTATGAATATGGCTGAAAATAGATGTAGAAATATCTTTAGGGAAAGAGAAACCTTTAGGGGATGGTTAGATATTGTTTTTAAAAATGGAGATGAAAAAACTTTCAAGGAATCAAATTTGTAAATCAGATTTCGAAATGGGGTCCGTACCGCCACTCGAGGCTGCATAAGGAGTTATAAGGAGGTGGTGTCTAAAATTATTTGCCAACTGTGAGTTTTTAGTTTCCTAGATTTTCATATGTATTTTAATCACGGAATGTTATCTTACTTACTTCTATTTTTAAAAAAATAACTGGTAAAGGGACTGGAAATAAGAGGACGAGTGGAGAACATCCAAACTACAGTAGTGTTGAGATCGGCCATATTACTGAAAAGAGTCCTGGAGACCTGGGGAGAATTGCTGTCACTCAGACTCCGTCCAGGAGAATAAGATACAAAATTTGGGGGGATTTTGAGATATAAACGGATCACTTAATTTCACCCAGACAACCAGACCTTATGATAGTCAACAAAAAAAAGAGAAACTGCCGAATTGGGGACTTTGCTCCCCGGCAGACCACTGAGTAAAACTGAAAGAAAGCGAAAAATGAGATAAGTACCTGGACCTTGTTAGGGAACTGAAAAAACTATGGAGCGTGAAAGTGACGGTAATACTAATCGTAATCGGTGCGCTCAATAAAGCCACCAAAGAATTTGTAATGGAGCTGGAGGGGTGACAATAAGATCACGAGTGGAGACCATCCAAACTACAATACTGTTAAGATCGGCCAAAATACTGAGAAAAGTCCTGGGGACTTGAGAAGATTAGCTGTCACTTAGGCGCCAGTGGAAGACCATCGGCTAACGCTGATGCGGAAAACTCTTAAAGGAGTAAAATAACAATAAAATTACGTTTTTGCTTTCTTATTTTTAATTCTAATCACAATATTTGGGTATTTTGGAGGCGGTATACTCCCGTAATCTTATCTATTTTAGACTTAGGTTTCTCAAAGTGATGTATTAAATGGTTTTCACTTATAGTTCCCTTTACCATAGGAGAACAAAAATCTCTGGATCATGTTGACAAAATTTACAGATATCCTACCTGGACCAGAATTCCTAATTTGGTATGATGACCACATGATGAGTTGTATACATGTAAGTCATTCAATACATACAGGTCATTTAAATGATCGACTTATCGATGTCCAAAAAAGATTCGATCTTTTTGGGGGTTGTTAACGACTCTTAGATCATATATATATACGTATGAAAACACTTAAACACAATTATATTTTATAGTTGACTTTTTCATACTGAATTCTAAAATATCTCTTTTTATAGGTGATGAGATATCATCAGAAAAAAAGAATATTTGAGAAGTATATAAATATGGATATTAAAAAGAAAGAAAAATAATGAAAAAATAAATTCGAAATATAACGTCTAAAATTTTAATTCTCAACAATAGTAAAAGATTTTAATGAATGAAATTAAAATCAAGCTATTATTTTTAAAAATCCCTGGTATGACTGAAGAGGTCTAGATCTTTACTTATTTTTTCTGTTTCAGTATTGCCAGGTATTTGGTGGTGTTGGTGTTATATTATGATTCAATAACTTCTCTGTGTTTTGTAAAAAAATTATTACTGAAAGAGAAACCCTTTTTAAAATCAATCCCCCCACATCATAGTGAATGCTTTTGATTACATTAATACATTATTGAACACACACACACACACACACACACACACACACACACACACACACACACACACACACACATATATATATATATATATATATATATATATAGATAGATAGATAGATAGATAGATAGATAGATAGATAAAAAGGGGGAGAGATCTTTGAGGATGAAGGGAATTTTCGTTGGTTGAATTAAAACATAGTGGAGTTGGGAATTTACTTGAAGAAACTAAGAAAAAAAAATGTCAGCATTATTCAATTAGCTTATTTGTTTATAAATGGGAATAAAATTTAGTTACAAATAAAAGGTGCGAGATACCCGGATCTAGATATGTAGCTATAATAATAGATTTAATTCTTTACAAGTTTGCAGCATATGTAATACCCAGAAAGGGGTATTTGTTTGTTATAGGTGTATGGAGGGGTCACTAAAGGTGTGATCATAGGGCCAAGAAAGAGACAATTCGAAAATGAATGCGAATGACTGTTTTAAATGAATCAATTAAGTACCAGTTTTCATTTTCATCACTCTGATATGTATTGAATTGTCAAATCTCTAGATATATGGGAAATTGATTTTTATGAAAGAAAAAAAAGAGTTTCAGTATACATATTGCTGCACTTCTTTATTCCATAAGCCTGTGAATCAGGTCATGGCTACGGTACTCTAAAATGTTCCCTAACGTGAGAACTGTACTTTTCTTTCTTTACTATTCTTTTTTTCTTCTATGTTTTGTCACATGTCCCTGTTGAGTCTGAGCTTCTGTTGAAATTCTCACCACCCTCCACCAATTGAATTATGCGTCAGCCTGCTCGTACCGAGTCTCCCTGCGAGCGGGCTGGTTAGTACCACCCAAAACCGACAAGAAAATGAGAGTAACACGTCAGCCCCAAATCACTGTATCACTTTGATAAAGACTGCGTAGCCGAGTGGTACATGACGAAGCCCTTAGCTCACACTTGACAGCTGTTAGCGCCTGCTTTTTACAGTCGCGTGTTTGAAAAACTAAAATCATTCAGATTAATCTCATATATATATATATATATATATATATATATATATATATATATATGATTACGATAACAAATCTTACCGTGGACTTCTTTTTTATTCAGTAATGCACGGTAAAAACAATTCCAACATTTCTAAATAAATAAATTGTCAAAAAATAGCTCATCAGCCTCCTACCTATCCTTCTCTACATTTATCACCTTGCCAGCAGAGCTTAGAATTCACAGATTGCATCCCCTTTTGAGTATTAAGACTCCTCCCCCGAATTAAAGGGGTGTCCTGGATATAAGATTAAACAGTTTTTTTTATAATTAGGCTTCAATTCTGAAGATCTGGGAAGTATGGAGTAGACCTTCATTACCATTACCCTCAAGTCCACAAGGACTCGGAGTGGTTGTTCCTGTTAGAATGCTATCTTGTGTCAAACAGATCTGTTTAAAATTATTTGTAATCAAGAGCCCAGTTTATCTATCTATCTATCTATCTATCTATCTATCTATCTATCTATCTATCCCAGAGGTTGTGTAATACGCCGACTGCGTCTCAGCAGAAGGGTAAGATCCTCCCTCTAACGAATGTCCTGGTTTAGCTAGCTGATGGTGAAGTTTCAGTCTTGAGGTTTTGGAGAATGTGAAGTACCCCTTCATTACTATTACTCTTAGGTCCACTCTGACCCAGAAAGGCAGTAGTAAAGAGAGTTCCATCAACAAGTCAAATAAAAATGCTTAATCATTTGTAATACTTGAAATCATTTAACTATATTCAAACAAATGATCAATGTTAAAATGAATCTGTAGAATTACATAGCAATACTTGTTACCATTTAACTGAGAAAACGAATGAACAATGTTAATTCATTAACATTGAATTATTTGTGTTAAATAGCAATACTTAAAACAATTTAACTGTGTGCCAACTAATGAGCTCTCAACCGTTTAAAAATAAACAATCTTTACAAACAACAGCACAAATAAAGTAAATATGAGCGAGATCCTCTCACCTTAAGGCATAAAATAACACCTGACAGGTTGATCTGCCGTTAAAATCAATCAACCAATTCTCTCCATTCAGTTAACCTATCTTTTCCTCTCTATTGACTAATTACCTATCTCTTAATTACTCTTCTGTATACATATCTCGATCTCTTTCATTCGTTCACTGATTCATCCTTTCAATGTTCAATATAAATCTCTTTATATTTTATTTATTTTTAGAATTTAATCAATTTTTCCTTTCTTTTTTATTGACAAAGCAATTGTATCTACAACAACAACAACTACTACTAATACTAATAGTACTCGGTTATTGCTATTTCTATTTTATGCTAGTTTTTCACACTAGTTTTAACTGGTGGGGGGTCACTAATGCTTGAGTGACCGCAAGTGTTCTCAGGTCCCTCAGGATTGTTCTGAGTAGTATAGCAAAACTTAACTATGTTATGGTCTCGATTCTTTCTCGGATCTTCATTTCCACCAGTCTTTTTTTTTGTCAGGCCTTTAGGAGACCTTTCTAAACACTTCTCCTACAATTGGTATCATTGCTACATTCATGTCCGACGGCTTTTTCAGGTCTCTGGCAAGATCCAGGTATTTGTCAATTTATTCAGTTTTTTTTTCTTTTTCACTCAGTCATCCGCTAGGATAGAAAAATCCATTTGGTGACAAATTATCTTTTTCTTGTTACTTAGTGGTTTAGTGGTTTAATAGTGGTCTATGATGTTACTAAGGCTTTTATTTTTAAAGGAGTGAGAGATTATAATGATAATTTCAAAATTTTCTAAGGGGAAAAACTGCCCGATATTATTATTATTATTATTATTATTATTATTATTATTATTGTTATTATTATTATTATTATTATTTACTCATTAGAGCTTTTCACATCAGCGTTAGCCGATGGTTTTTCACTGGAGTCTGAGTGACAGCAAGTCTCCTCAAGTCTCTAGGACTCTTTTTAGTATTCTGGCCATTCTCAGCAATGCTATCATTTGGATTGTTTCTACTCGTCCACCAACTTCTAAGTCTGCTAGTCCCTTTAGCAATCCTATAGTTACTATTCCAAACGCACCAAGCAAGGTCAAGGTACTTATCCCTCTTTTCACATTCTTTCAGTTTTATTCTATGGTCAGCTGGGACAGCAAAGCTGACTATTTTGCAAGTTCTCTTTTTTTTTTTCTTTTTTTTTCTTTTTCTTTTTCTTTTTGTTTTTTTTTAATATTTATTAAATCTGGTCTTCTGGCCGGGATTAGGTGATCCGTTTGTATGTTAAAGTCCCATAGGACTTTATGCGTGGCATACACCTGCGTTTGCTGATGGTTTTTCACTGGTGTCTGGGTTACAGCTGATCTCCTCAGGTCTTAAGGATTCTTCTAAGTATTCTAAACGATCTTAACAATGCTGCAGTCTGAATGATTTCGATTCATCCTCTGATTTCCAAATCCTCCAGTTTTTCTTCAAAGCCTTTGGGGACCATTCCAACTACAATTGGTGTTACTGTCACAGTTTTTTTTAGTTCTCTTGCAAGATACAAACATTTACCTATCTTTTTGTTTTCTTTTATTTTCATTCTATGGTCCACCGGAATGGCAAAATCCACTCAATGGCAAGTTTTCTTTCTTACTTACTTTTTTTGTTAATTAACATTAAGTCTACACTTCAGGCCGGCTGCTGCTGCTCTGCTGTAGATGTTGCTGTTGAGTGCATTTAATGCTATTGAACTAAGTAAAATTTTACTTAAAAGTGCCATTTTTTTCAGTGTTTTGCCAGCATATATACGAAAGCAGAGTCATTATAATAAAGATACGAATTTTTCTCAGTGTTTGAGAACAGACAATTTTAGAAATCGTTGATATTGAATTACAATAAGAAGTGTAAAGGATTGAATAATTTTGGTAATCTTTTAAAGATGATAATGTATCTGACAGACATTCACCCGTCATTGTTTCACACATATACTAGTATGCGTTAAGAACTTGATTTCTGATATTTGTTCGTAAAAGTTTGTTTATTTTATTTTTCAAGTAAAGTGGACATTTCTTTCTTTAATGTCTTTTTTTTAATGAAAGGAAAAAATAGAAAATCTTCCAAAGAATGAAAAAGAAAGTTCTCTAAAATAACAAGTCAATTTTTTTTTCAAAAAATGGAATACATCACGAATTTGAATGTTATCTATGCGCGATGGGGACGTTTATCAATTCTCTTTGCCACTATGGAAAATTTGAAATGGCTGTCAATACTTAAAAAAAGAAGGTAAGAAAATATCAAAGTGATATGTCTCACATATTGGTAATGGATATATCTGTGAAAATGTATTCGTATATGAATTTTTGCGACGCACTGAGCGTAACGGTCATCGTCGAAGGAAATGGAATCGGTGATCCGAGTTCAATTCCTGGAAAAAACTGTTTGCATTTCTTTTCGGGGTGAAAAAAAAAACTTGTGAAAGACATGATTCCATCTGTTTGCCTCCAGCTATGAGCAAATTGAAGAGTAGACTGAATTCTTTAGATCTCCTAAGACAAACAGTCTAAGAGGAGGAAAACAGCTTTACTTCACTTACAAAAATTGACCTTGTACCACATCCTGTCTGCAGCGGAGCGCTTACGTAAATATGTATATATTTATATTTATATATATGGATTTACATATTTGCAATGGTACGTAGAAGAGGGAGAAATAGTTTCATGACATTCTTGAGTGTATCAATGTGATATTTACACCATGTCGGCACTAAGGAACCTATCACTAAATTCAAGTGGCAGCGATTCTACTCTTGATATATGTTTTCTTATAATAGAAGAGAAAATACCAACTTACCTTGAAGAAAAATATCTTCTTGCCTTGAAAATCCGTTAACCATATTTACCCAACCCCTCCACTCGGGCAGGTTATGACACAAGGTCAATTTTTAAGCGGAGTTTAACAGGTTTGAATTCAGAGTTTTCCTTCTCCTAGACTAGTTGCCTCACCAAGGCTGAAGAACCTAGTCTGCCCTGCTATTTACCCGTACCTGGAGGGAGAATAATTTGGTTCATACCTTTCCCAAGGGTATTAGAGCTATATGAATTGCAATCAGTCTCATGCAGGATTTGAACTCATGTCACCGTGTCCCTTTTCTAGGACGATAACCATTACATCACGGGCACGTCCAATGAAAATCCGTTAACGTCTTATAAAAATCTGCAATCTCTAATGCTTTATGGCAACCGATACCGAAATGTATATATATATATATATATATATATATATATATATATATATATATATATATATATGTGTGTGTGTGTGTGTGTGTGAAGTCGCAGTGATTAATCTTGTGGGAAACACTTCACGAAATACGAATCATTCTGTCCATAGATTTTGTTTATAAGGTTCAGTTTATATATATATATATATATATATATATATATATATATATATTCATTGATCCCTCTGCATGAAGAGGACGTGGCTCAAGGTCAACTTTTAAATGGAATTTTACTAGTTTGAAATCAGAATTTTTCTGGTTCAACACTGGTTACTATACTAAGTCTGGTTACCCCAGTCAACCCTAACTATTTATCCATTGCTGGGGGGATAATATTTGGATACGTTCCTTCCCCAACAATGTTAGCTTTATGTGATATACAAACAGTCTTTTCCAGAATCTGAACTTGTGTCAACATGTTCATTTTCTACGACGATAAACAAGATTCAGTTGATCCGAAGGCATTTTAGTTTTGTCAAAAATTCGCCAACGGATTAAATAAAAAGGACATTGTGAATTTTATAAACAAGAGATTATAGACTCAAGGATACGGATTTCTTGAAGGGGTTCATACAAAAACTAATTACTGTGACCACCAATGTCAATACTAATAATCACACGTTAACTAGAAGACTCACACACACACACACATACACACACACACATATATATATATATATATATATATATATATATATATATATATATATATATATATATATATATATATTCTTATGGTGTAGTAGTTAATGCGAACTAAAGATAGTCTCATTTATATAAGCTTCTGGTCAATATATTAGATTTATTCAATATCAGATCTATAGCTCTCTCTGACGAAGTACTGATCAATGTCAAGTAAGCCTTCAATCACACATATGGAGAGACTAATGGAGTATGATAAAAATCACACCCATTTTTTTTTTTTTTTTTTTTTTTTTTGTGGGGTATATTTATGCTCTTGCTTGCGTCAGCTTGTTTGAAAATCGAATACCCAACAGCTAATATGTTGCAAGGTAACACACCGCTGGTTAGTAGTAAAATAGCACGCTGGTAGATAGGAATATAACGAGTTGTGCTTAACCTCTCTCTACCGATTCGTCTCTCACGAAAATATTCCTCTTTTTACTAAGTCGATCTCTTTTTATAATCCCCTACCTATGCCACTTCTTGAGATTTCACTGACTCGTCCAAAGGTTAAGAGGAATTACCCAAAAAGTTTCGTGATTCATTGCTTTATGTTTCAAAACTTCTGAGTAATTTTTAAATGATGATTATCAGCAAAACCTATCACATCCGTACTAATAAACCCCTTTTTGAGTCTACAGCTGGAAAAAATGTATTTTGTAATTCTTCTCATGACGTCATTGATCGAGCGAACCACTGCCATGTTTTATCAACAAACTCCATCATGTCTCTCCATCTTCAATCAGATTTTTTTACTACACTTGTTATAACTTGAACACCTCTCTGCAAATCTTTAATATGCTGTCCTCCCTTTTTAGTTACTTGTACTCAGCCCATCTCATTTTGTTGTTTAACAATTTCTATTATATCCCTTACTTTTGTATGTTCTCTGAACCACACTGATTAATCCCTCTTCTACCCTTAGAGTTTTGAAAAATCTAATTAAGTATATATTGACCTAAAACTCTAATGTCAAGTCAAAGAAATATACACACATCACACCTTCATAAAAATACACTAACAGCCATCAATATATAAACACACACCACCCAACAAGCACCTAGATACATATAATCTCCCAAGCAGACAAGAACAAACACCTACCAAACCCCAAACAACCACATACCGACAAACAGTCATACGACCACAAAGCATCTCACACACACACACACACACACAGAGAGAAAATCATACACCATGCAACACCACACCTATGACTACACAACTCCACACGCTTCTTGTCGGCATTTACAAAACATAGCCAAATACAACACATATTTTTCATAAGCAGTATATACCAGATATACCTTAATAGTTAATCTAAGATAAACTTGTAGTGTTACGGCTATCGTCTTAGAGGATGAGTACACTGAGCGAGTTCAAATCGTTGACGAGGTATTTTGCATGTTCATACACTTGGAAAAGGTATGAATTCATTTAACCTCCCTCCAGCTAACAGAAAATAGTCGGACAGATTGGGATCTTTAACCCCTAATATGGTGACCTATGTAGGAGAGGGAAAACTCTGAATTCACAACTATAAAAGTCCTTTCATAATTGGTCTTTTGTCGAATCCTGCGTAAATATATACTGCATGTTTATTTTTGATTCAACTGAAACACATATTCACGGTGTAGATATTGTGCTTTTGTTTTGATTTTTGTTTTGTTGTTGTTTTTGTTTTGTGTTCAATTTTTATTTTTTGTCAGTATACTTATCATGCTATAGCTTTTGTGACGAGAAAATATGACACCCTCATACATTCACCGTATTATCCTATTTACCAACCCCTCCGCTCGGGCAGGATATGACGCAAGGTCAATTTTTAAGCGGAGTTTAACAGGTTTGAATTCAGAGTTTTCCTTCTCCTAGACTAGTTGCCTCACCAAGGCTGAAGAACCTAGTCTGTCCTACTATTTACCCATAGCTGGAGGGAGAATAATTGGATTCATACCTTTCCCAAGGGTATTAGTGCTATGTGAAATGCAATCAGTCTCGTCCAGGATTTGAACTCGTGTCGCCGTGTTCATTTCCTACGACGGTAACAATTACACCACGGGCACCTACATTCACCGTATTATGGAGGAAGAAGGTGCGATTCACTAGCCCAGCCGACTATAATGGTAAGCAGAATTAGCAGTGGAAAGTGGGACCGTCTCTCTTCACCCCTCTCTATCCATGGGAGAACCCCACTCCCTATTAGCCATGTGTGTGTCAGCGGAGAAGCAAACCTGCGACTATGATTGGTACTGAGGAAGAAACCGCCAAAAACCCAACACGTGGGGAATTTTCAAACTACGGAAACTAGTTAGCTGCCATTTATTCGTCGGAGGATGAAGACACATAAGTAGATGCCTTTTGTTCGTTGAAAAAAACCTAAGAACAGAATTTAGGATATGGAAGGAACCCAAATTCCAAAGTCATGTCGCGCAGGAACATTGAGAGAAAAGACAAAATCTTCTCCTTGAATGAATTCAAACTCCTAGGTATGGTGAGCCTTGTTAAACGAATACCCAAAGAAAACACTTGTCCACGAGGAAAGAGACAATAATTAATCTTGGTCTTATCTGAAATAAAACGTATCCTTCCACAAACGTGTTATGGAAACCCAATAACGAAAGGAAAAAGAAAAAAGAATAAACTCCACAAAATCCAAAGGAAGTGAAAATACAACTTAAGTATATTCAAATTCATCTTGTTGCATTCACGCTGACGTGAATAAAAGACAAATTACGGGAGGAAAGAATAGCTCTGATAAGATAGAAGAGAAAAGGGAATATTTCCCCAATGATAAACAAGAGATTTAGAGCACAAACTCTACCATTAAATCCCGAAGCCCAAAGGAAAGCGGAACGTGTTTGCCATTGTCGAACTATATTCTCACCTTCCGCCATTAACAGATATTAAATGGAGTTCTCGTCCGGGATACGAATATCTTAATGGAGGTTCTTACGATATACAGAAAGACTTTCTCACTCCTGACTTTTACCTGAATTGTTTTTGTTTTGCTTTTCGTTTTTCTTTGTTTCTTTCTTTTATTCAACAAAAGAATATTGTTATTAATCTTGTTAACCCGGACACAGCAGTTCAGAGTCTTTTTTTTTTTTTTTTTTTTTTTTTTTTTTTTTTTTTTTTTTTGCTGAAGCATTGAATTTGTCCAAGACCTCGTTTTTCAGGGGGAAAGCTAGCCAATTAGCGGTGTTGACTTTTAATAAATCACCTATAACCCACTTGCTGAATTTAAAATGTGGTTCAGCCAGGGAGTTGGTGATATCTGTAACATTAAATAGCGTCGGCAAACCACAGCCAATGTCTGTGTCCTGCGTTAACTGTCGGACTTGGCGGGAACGAACAGCACCCTGCGAGTCCGCTGGGCACATGGCAGCGTAACACTTTCTAGATGGTCTTCCGGGCACGTAAAAATACTTAGACATATTGTTTTAAGGAGTCCCAGTGACGTAATAGATAAAGTGTTAGACTACAGCATCAGAGTTAGCGAGTTTGAACTCCAGTCATGCTACTTTGTTCATTTTCGTAATAATCCCCTGGGAAAATGTATTGAACTCACTTATACTTCTGGGTTAAATAGTATCACCGTTGTTCTTCTACAAGGATGTCTTTGGCATTAAATAACCCACAACGGTTGATATGGAATTAAACAAACCAAAACATAGTTTTATGTTATTTTCTGGGGTGGGTGCCATCGTCTTGATCCTGTAACAGGTGGCCTTGTATTTATCCAGTTTCCATATACTTACTGAATGTCATATAATTAATTGAACAAATGCTAAGCAAATCATAGCATGCAGACAATTCGGGTTACAGTTGCTTAAAACTTTGAAAAGTGACTCTGGTAAATAACCGAGATGATAGATAATAATTACTGTTGTAAAATATTCATTGTTTTCTTAATTAGAAGGACAAAGCTAGAATGAATGCCAACGCAAGGTCAGAGCTGAGTCTTTAATGTTTTATCCTAGTTCTACTGACTGTTGGTCGTCGTTCCCGCATAACAATTTCTCTTGAGCCAAATAAAAAAATCAATGTTATCCACCTTTACATGATACACTAGATTTCTAATCACTCCTCCCATCCACTATCAAATTATACATAAAAATATAATGGAGCCTAAAAATATACTTAGTTGCCCCAGAACTCATTGTGTTTCCGTTAAAACAGTGATACATGATTCTTTTCGTGTTTCTATTTAGGAAGAATTGAAGGATTCTAATTCATACTTTATTCTTTTCTAAATATTGACGAGAATTTGGAACATTTAAAGAAAGCATCCATTACGAACGCAAACCGCACAAAATCATCATTCGCTCATAAATTGGACTGAAAATTCCTTTATTCTCAAAGAGGATTCCATGTATTATGCTTTTTTAACAATCTCGCTACCACGGTACAATTTAGTTGGGTTACACACACACACACATACACAAGAGTAAAAAAGAATAATTATGAAACAGAAAAAAACTCATGACTCAGAGTTTCACGTTGCCGATGCTCAAATGAGCTATCAATCAACACATCTGTTTGTGAATGTTGGGACGTGTTCAATACTACCTCACCTGAGTATCGACAACATGAAACTCTGATTCGTGATTTTTTTCTTTTTTATTATTATTCTACTTTACACATGAAAAATATAGGGATATTATCATGCATTTTCTTTCATAGAGCACTGTGATTATTTTATAGTTAGGTTCCATTTCGGTTTTTTCGTTTATATATATATATATATATATATATATATATATATATATATTGTAACGGGATGGAAACTCAAACCTGTTTAAGTTGTCATAATAAATTTATTTCGGTGGAGAATATTACTATACCCTCTGTCTCGTCAGATGACTTTTTACATGCTTTACTGGAAGTTGCAGAACAGCAAATGTGGAGTTACAGTTTGTAGGTGAAAAATCAGGATTAACATGTAACGCTAAAATTTTGATATTCCTTTGGATATATATATATATATATATATATATATATATATATATATATATATATATATATATATATATATACAACCTCTCAGCACGAGCAGGATGCAGCACAAGGTAAATTTTCTAAGCGGGGTTTTCTTTCTCCTTGATTGGTTGCCATGCCGAGTCAAGGAGAAAGAAAACTCTGTCATACTACCTTGCCTCGATGCACTGTATGTGGGAACGATGTTGTTACGTAAGCACAAAACATTACTCTTTGGTGTATATCTGCTATTTAAAACGTACAGCATTACCCAAAATAAGTGTATGATTAACAATATTTTCTAAGGGTTTCATTATCTTTATTTGATTTTCTTATAAACCAAAAGTATCAGGATTTTATTAATCTAGTAGAACCATTTCGAAAAAATGCTTTTTAAAAAACCATGAGCTATTCATCTATAAAGAACATTGTGTGCTTAACTTTGATTAAATTAAAATAAATATTCAGAGTATTGTATTTTTGTCCGAATACTTATCAGACTCTGGACAGTTGATCGACATTCTGACACATTCTTGAATATTCATACACTCTTTAATCATATTCGCTGATTTTTGCCATTGCCTCCTTGATGTCTAAACAAGGAACCTGACGCTTAACTAATTGCAATGTACACATCCTATGCCATATCCTAAGTAATGAATAGTTATGATTTTATATGTCGATCATGAAATGTATATACACATATTTTTACTTTGTCGTGAAACAAGGTTGCTAATCACTTCTAAAATCTTTGTAGTTATTTATTGTGGCACAAGTGCATATATATGAGGTAACACAGTGAGAAGCGAGATCACAAGTAATTGTCTTCTAATTCATAAAGCATTACACTATAGGTAAATGAATAAAATGCACTGTATACAACTTCAATATACAGGTGTGTGTCTGCGTGTAGGAACGTATCTTAATTAACTTGGTCTTTGTAAAACCTTACACAACTTTGCTTCCACTACTTGCTATTTCTGAGCTGTTACCAATTTGATAATGAATTGGGTCATTATTGCTTAACTTTACAAATCTATCAGTAATTATTGGTATTAGTATGATTAACTGTACGTTTGGCTGTTATATTTGTTGTAATTTATGTAATTCTTCTCCCATTCTTTTCAATTTGAAAGAGTATAAACATCTGAAAATAATTATAATACGTTTACAATTTTATAATTTATCATTAATATATATATATATATATATATATATATATATATATATATATATATAAAATCATCAAACAAGCACAGATGTCTCTGACTCTCTCTCTCTCTCTCTCTCTCTCTCTCTCACCATTCTTCCATATCGTCCATCACTTTTGGCAGGTTTTCTAGACTACATCCTGTGTCTGTACAGAAATGTTGTATGTAAGTTCTTGTTTGTCGGGCAACACTGGCACGTTGCGTGCGCTGGATTCCATTGGAGAACGTCATTTATGAGATCGTCGTTGCTTCTCTTGTGACCTGCATGTCTTTATCGTCTTATTTGGATGATTTTAGTGATAGGAAGTCGGTGGACCTACAGCTACTGTTTGGTGAAATGTTGCTTCCAGGACAGAAGAAGCCTACAGGTCAACGACTAGGGTCAAATGGTTCAATCAGGAAACAACTGGCACTCATCTATAAGTGTGACATCAAGTAATAAGATGAAAATATAGCTATCGAAAGTTTAACATTTTTTCACACACACACACACACACACATACACACACACACACAAACACACACACACACACACACACATATATATATATATATATATATATATAGGTATAACATAATATAATTTTCATTCAACGAATGAAAATTATATTATGTCATTATAATATCATATCATAAGTTTATTTTAGTCGCTCCTTTTATAACATATCAATTTTCTTAAAGTTTATTTTAAAACCTTGTAAAACATTTCTTCATAATTTTTTTTTCTTAACGTTGACTAAAGTTGGAAAATAGTTGAGAACAGTCAAAAATAAATAAAGCAAGAGAAATGTCCCTATTTGTCTCATCACGTTTGTTCAACTTTTTCACTCATGCACACACACACACACACACACACAGATATATATATATATATATATATATATATATATATATATATATATATATATATATATATCCGGAGGAGGAACAAACATAATTGAATATAGGCTTTAAGTCTACTCTCTTTTCTCTGGCACAAGTTCTAGGATGCAACTCTCATCAGAGCAAACTGGTACTGAACTTTGATCTTCGACACAATTGGCCATCCATATGAAACTAATCATGTAATTTGGACGAGAAGTGAAACAGTTTTTATTAATGAGAGGCAAAATAATGTGTATGATAAAGTCCTATGCTCTGCCATCTATGCTAAAGCATCTCGTGACATACATATTTACATCAAGTCTTGAAAAATGTTTTGGTCAATTTACTATAATAGTGTTACACTACTTACCTTTATTTTCAATGACTGCAACCCAATAAAGCCAAGAAAAGAGAAGATTTGGGGGATTTGAGGTTCTACATCATCCACACAATATTCTTAATAATTTCCATTACTAAAGCATTTCATAAATAGCTAAACCCTCAGAAACAAAGATGTTAAAAACAGTCAATAAAACACCAGATTTCTTTTAACGTAGAAAAAATATTCCTTCTCGTTAAGCAGGAATCGTTGAAGATGAAGATCATTATATTTTTTAACTCATATTTGTTTTTATATCATTTCTTGTAAAACCTAATTACTTTCCGAACACTCTAATATTATGTTTTTGTTCATAAGCATCATCATCATTAAACACAGAGTTCCCCAACTCTCTTTTGCAATCTATTCCTATCTTCCATCACTCTTTGCAGCATCTAGTGTCCGCAGGAAACTGATGTAAGTCTTTGCATATCGTACAACACTTGGACGTCTACATGTAGTAGTCCTTTTAAAAAGTCACTTATGAGTTCTTCCTTTCTTCTCCAGCATGGCTTGATCGTTTTAATTGGCTGTTTTATGTGATGGAAGGTAGGTGGTCGTAAAGCTGATATGTTGTGGAGTGTTGCTTCCAGTATTGCTCAAGACAGCGGGTAGCATTCTTGTGTAACTCCCATCAAGCTTGTTAATTTTCTTCTAAACAAAAAATTAAATGAAACATAGAATGTCAAAATGTAATTATCCGAGACTACAGAATATGAAAATGAATGAATAATATACACATACAATTCATTATCAAATGTATGATCAATCAGATAAACAATTGATTTAACACCTCTTAGTTATGTGAATACCAAAGTTAAAATGGAGTCTCTCTTATATGTTATCATATTTACCCAACCCCTCCGCTCGGGTGGGATATGACACAAGGTCAATTTTTTTAAGCGGAGTTTAACAGGTTTGAATTCAGAGTTTTCCTTCTCCTAGACTAGTTGCCTCACCAAGGCTGAAGAACCCAGTCTGCCCTACTATTTACCCATAGCTGGAGGGAGAATAATTGGATTCATACCTTTCCCAAGGGTCTTAGTGCAATGTGAAATGCAATCAGTCCAGGATTTGAACTCGTGTCGCCGTGTGCAATTCCTGCGACGATAACCATTACACCACGGGCACCTCTCTTATATGTTATAATCGTTTTAAGTTTCCACCTATGTCCAGCCTTGTCGATAAGAATTAAAGTATGTAGATTGTATCACCAACAGAAAGGTAAAAGTTACATTCTATCCCTCAGCTCCAATTTCTGCATTGTCATTATTCTCAGATCCACTGACCTGAAATAAGAATATGTGTTGGAGCCAATCTATCATTCAAATAGAACTCTTTGAAAAGTGTTAGCAATAAAAAGGAATATAAAAGCTATATAATATTATTGTTAGTAGTATTGAATAGGAATACTTGAAACCATAAAACCGTGTGAACATTATTTGTATTAGATTGGATTATTCGATACCATATAACGATGGGCATATAAATAATTATAATTATTATATAGACACAGCTTCTAGAAAGCATCTAATTGTATCTAAATTATTCTAATTGATTGAGATATTTGACACCATGTAACTGTGAACAAACGAATGATTTTCATTAAATAGTAATTACTACTTGAGACTCGATAATTGGGAATAAAACGTTATAAGTAGATCAGAATACTTCAAACTTGATAATTGTGTGTAAATAATTATTGATAGGAATAGCTTTTAGAAATCATATAACTGTGAATAGATTATTAGTATTAACAATAGTACAAGTAGCTATAATTATTTACAAATAACTATCATTAGTTACAGGAAACTACATAACTGCTTGAAAAAGACAGACGGGTTTTGATATAAATAAGCCTAACAAGAACAAACATACTGTGAAACCAGTAAACACAAATCGTATCCTTTTATTTGAAAGGTTTCTTTGTGTGTGTGTGTGTGTGTGTGTGTGTGTGTGTGTGTGTGTGTGTGTGTGTGTGAATTATCTTTTGAGTCATTTACTAAGCTTAGCTTAGTCTCGTTAACAGGATGCTTGCCGTACATCCTAGTACTGGATTTTTGCCCATCGAAGTACTGTGCAGGTTTATACATGCTTAACTTTGCTGACCTAAGTTGAGTTTTCTCCATTACTTTACCATAAGGCAGTTAACTAAACTTAGCTTCTATTTGGCACAAGGCCTCGCAATTAAAGCACCCAGATAATGTGGGAGAGTCCCAATGGCGGAACGGCTTACGAGCTGCACTACAACATTGAATAAGTGAGTTCGAAACTTTATCGTTCACTTTTGGACTGATACTCTTAGAGAAGATATGAACTCTTTTTACTCCACTCTTGTAATGATTTAAATAATACCACTATTCTTTTTTCTAACTTTGGCTTTGAATAATGCATAATGTTTTATAAGCCATTAAACAAAGAAACCAAACCAACTAAATCTTGTAAGTATCTAACTTACTGCTCAGTCGTATTTGATTAGCAAAAAAAACTTACTAACTAAATCCCAACGAGATTTCCAAAGCAGAGATTTTGTACAAGGCTGCAATAATGGGAGACCAAAAGGTTACCATACGTTACCTTTACCACAAAAAATAGACTAAGCTAACAGAAAAGATATTTATCAATTATATTTTTATCATCTTACCTTGGTAATGTTCTGAGAAAATTTCGCTGTTTTGTAGATTTTTTAAATTAGTGACACTTTAGAAATTTATTGAGTTTAACAATGATTTTTCGGATTGTTATACTTAACGAAACAAAAATGTTATAGAATAATATTATTTCTCCGCGTTTAAGAACTACTTATGAACCTAATGAGTAATTTTGAATTAAATGTAAATAAATATTTTGGTAAGAAAATTCGTTCCTTTTTAAAGTATGGAAAATTAAATTCTGTACGCTTAATTGCGTCTCTCACTAATATGGCTACCGACCATTTTTAAGAGGTAAGAGGCGAATTTATTGCCGAGTGCCTGAGGCACGTTTTCAATACCACTGAGGGGGAAATGCCGATGTAATCTAACTAATTTTAACCCTCCCCCTACGTGAGGCTCGTTTCTTGCAAAGCACCTCAACATTAAACCAACCATGTGTGACCTGGCTTTGTGGGGAGTTGGATAAAAACTCCGATCACTTTTTTAATCATCAAAACCTCCTCTCAATGAAACCCTTCATTTTCCTTGAGCAGCTGAAAATTTTGTTTTAATTTTCCATTGAATAGAATAGTCTTTTTAACAAATTTGAGAGAATTATATGAAACCGCTTGAAAATTTATAAACAACAAAATGTTACCATATAATAATCATTATTTCAATAAGACAATTGTGAAATGACAAGTTAAAAGCAATATGTCAAGTTCATTCTCAATACTTGCTAAGCTTGTCTAGTCTGGTATAAGGCAACAAATGTGAGACACTGATTAATAATTAAACCCACTGTTTCAGTAAATGTCCTTTAAGCTGAGTTTAGAATCAGCTGACTGAATCTCCAAAAAAAGAAGTGTCATTGGTATGACACTAAGCAGCATCAGATGGTGAGGCCACTGTTCTGGACCTTTGGGTAATGTGGAGTACATTTTCATTACCTTTACTCCCAGGTCTGCTCTGAGCCAACGTGGTTGTATTTCCATCTATGGATTAAATAGATCGATTTAAAAATGCTTCGTATTGGATTCGACCGTTTGCAACGAAAACCCATATGAAAACCAATGCGCAAAAATGTAAATACAAATGAAAAGAGAACGCAATTCCCTAACCAATTGGTGTAAAATAGCTCTATAAAGTTGACAAGCAGTTAAAACCAATCATCATAACCATATTTATGTTTTCGTCCACTGTGTAATTGAATTGCGATTTAAGGAAGAGTTAAAAATCATACTTAATGGTTTCCTATCCTGGTCTTATGGCATTGTGTTTTTCATAATTTGTGGCAACATGTTTTGTACAATGATGAAGATGCAGCGTGTAATTTTCAGCCTGTAAAATTAATTGTGCAGTGGATTAGATACTCTTGCATCAAGCTGGTAATGAATTAAGCCAATCAACAGTAGCTGGTCTTCAAAAATCTTTCTGCTAAACTCAAAGATATTTTCAGAACATCATTATTCAGTTAAGTGACAGGTGACAAATTTCACAGATAACTTTCTTCTTTTTTTTTTCCTGTAGGGAGGTGATATCTATAAAAAAAAAATGATGGAAGACCTGAACAATTGTCATCTGGATGACAAACTCAGTATTTTTTTTTTTTTTTTTTGGTTTGTGTCTTGTGAACACAGCTGTTTTGCTGAGAGTAACGTCAGTAATTCTTTCATGTACCATCAAAATTGTATTAGAATGTTTTTTTAATCATATATTAGCTACTCATTTTTTTTCTTTTCTTTTCTTTTCTTTTTTTTTTGTTTTAGAAAATCAACTTTATTTAGTAATTCATCTCCACTTTTATTTGTATTTACACAAACTAGAACTGCTGCTGCTTTTTTAGTGACTACACATTTGGAATTATTTGTGTTAAATTTAAGCTACATATTTGTTGCTTTATTTGTACTAAATGAACTCATTTAATGAGACAACTTCACGAATATTTCAGACGAACAATAAGATAAACGAATAAAATCAAGATGAGGGCGTTTCCAAATGGCATAATGTTTTTCAAGCTGGTCTTGTACATCATTACTTCTGAGAAGAGAGTTCGATCCTCACTGAAAGCCCCATACGAGCATTTCTGGCCAAAAACTAAGTCATACATATTAAAAATATCTGGTAGAAGAAAAATCTCATAATCGAAACCCAGGAAGCCTGGGACCATCAACTTCACTACATTGAAAAATGTTTACTAGCTACCACACCTGTACAATCACAGATGTAGTATAATCGCTACCCTTATTCTTCAAGGAATGTGCAAGATGCAGTTACACTTTTTCTAAATGCATCGAAAACTTTGCCTCCAGCTTGGTGATGTTGCAGGCTGGTGAAATTTCACAGACCGTTTTTTCAATCATAACAATTAGCGCAACGGATTTAAACGATGTGTACACGGCCACTTTAGCACATAACAAAAGTTCCATTTGAAAACTAAATATTTTCTTTATTTTTCGTACACACCACAATTTTCTGGATTCCAAAACTACAACATTTCTGATAATGACCACCGAAGATCAAAATTACTCGAACAACAACCACAAAAGATTTGCATGACTTTCTTGAAGCTTATATTCATATTTAGGGGACATTAACTACTCCAAGAAAAAGATATTAATGATTTTTAAAAATTATGACAAAAATGAACTAAAAACCCCTTTGTCATGTTTAAAGAAATACATCTAAAAGACAAATTGTCACTAAATTTGCAGTACTTATTTCTGGAGATAAAGGTTTGCTTCATGTGAAACTTCAAGTAGCGGGTTTGATCCATCGATCACATTTTAATTTTGGGGATTTGTTTCACTTCTGTTTTAGGGCTTGGATACTCTTCTTGATACGCCACTGCAAATGCGATAATTTAGTAACTGTAATCAGTTGGTCACTTCTCCTTCTTTCTCTGTCTCTGTTTCTGTCTGTCTGTCTGTCTGTCTCTCTCTCTCTCTCTTTATATATATATATAGAGAGAGAGTGTGTGTGTGTGTGCGTGTATGTGTGAGAGAAAGAGGGGTAAATAGTTTAGAGTCAATTACTTCTCCGAATTTCTCTTTAAGGATCAAGGGTATAATAATAATAATAATAATAATAATAATAATAATAATAATAATAATTATAATAATAATAATAATAATAATAATAATAATAATAATAATAATGATAATAATAATATGGTCAACAAAAAAGAGAACCTGCCAAATAGTTCTGGTAGATCAGAGAGAAAATAGAAAGAAAACGAAACGAGAGATTAGTACTTGGACCTTGCTGGAGATCTGAAAAAAATATTGAATGTGAAAATGAAGGTGATATCAATTGTGCCATCGGGTGAGTCACCAAGAGATTGGAAGAAAGAGTGCAAGTTGAAACCATCTAAACTACAGCACTATTAAGATCGGCTAGAATACTGAGAAGAGTTCTGGAGTCTTGAGGGGGACTTGCTGGCACTCAAACTTAACTGGAAAGCAATCACCTAACGCTGGTGTGAAAAATTCTCTGAAAGTAAAATAACATTACACTCCACAACCAGTTCATACATTTAAGTCTCTGAACAAGCACCTACGTCAGCCCAAAACCGCTGCTCTAAATTAATAAGATTACCCTCCTCAGCATCAATAGTGGTACCTTTATATTTTTGCAATTGGCATACTTCCTTTAGACTCTTTAATAGATGAAGTAAAAGAAAGTTATAACTCAATCATGATAATAATATCAATGTATACTGGGAATAAGCCTAATGTGTAGCGTGTTTGCCAATGGTCTGGGAGACCGGGGTTAAATCCCTGGTCGAATCATACCAAAAACTCAAAAAAGGGTACTCAGTGTCTCCTTGCTTAACACTCACCATTATAAAGTGAGGATCAAGGGTAAAGTGAAGCAATCCATGGAATGAAGTAACACCCTTCACTACACCTCGGTGTTGTAGCTATTGAAAAGGGAGACTTCGGATCACCCTCTACTAAGATTGCCAACTTTACTTTACTTTATATTAGGAATTATGCACGCGACAAAAACGTGACCTTACAAAAATAATCTAAACACAAAACAGAATTTTTCCAGGAAAAATGAGATGCTCGCAATGATCTCGGATTTGAGATAAAAATGAATAACTCAATGTCATCCAGAAGAACAATATTAGTAGTATTCAGCCAAAAAAACAAAAACAAAAACGAACGAGTCACCGTTTCAACGTGTCATTGAGCTAAAATAAAAGAAAAACCTCTATAAATACCCAGACCTTGGCGATAAAATAAAAAGAAAAAAGAAAATGATAGTGACAGTAATACCAATAAAAAGGGAGCACTTGTAACAATCCCCAAGGATCTAAGAAAGCGAATGATGGAACGAGAATCCCAAGAAAGAATTAAAACCGTCTAGAATACATCCCTATCAAGATCAGCTCGAATGCTGAAAAGAACTAAGACATGTCTCGGAGACTTAGAGGATTAGTACAAGGACTGGAGGACTTGGAAATAACGGGACGAGTGGAGACCATCCAAGCAACTGCATTATTGAGATCGGCTAGAATACTGAGAAGTGTCCTAGGACTTGAGAGGACTTGTCACTCAAACTCCTGTGGGATACTATCAGATAAAACTGGTGTGAAAAACCCTCATAAAGCAGTAAATTATATTAATTACAGAGGCAACTTAAAATGCAATCTCTTTAAACAATTGCACAAAATAAAGCTATAAGAACAAATTATATCAAAACCAAAATTGATGATACAAAGAAGAATTGCTAATGTTGGATGGTGATGAGGGATATGAAAAAATATATCACATAACAAGCAAATGCAACAAACTAGCGTCAAATGAGTACCAGAGAAAGCATGACTGGTAAGAAGTGGATCCACTGGGAATTGTACAAAATACTAAAATTTGGCCATGTTGACTGTTGTAGGTGACTCACCTATGACCATAATAATGAATTTACCCAAAGGGTATATTAATCAAGAACTAAGCTGGTTGA
Source organism: Sepioteuthis lessoniana (assembly GCA_963585895.1). Taxonomy (NCBI): domain Eukaryota; kingdom Metazoa; phylum Mollusca; class Cephalopoda; order Myopsida; family Loliginidae; genus Sepioteuthis; species Sepioteuthis lessoniana. The sequence continues at coordinate 80,895,428 of OY757911.1, forward strand.
GCGGAGAGCATCAGCTGTAGTAAGCACCTTGCCTGTCAACGAGTACGTTGAACCAAGGAAACCCTCTTAAGAGACTTGGACACATTCGTGTGGCACCTCATATCTCAGAGTTGAGTAATTTATTTATTGACCCTTAATAATCGGTCATAACATTGGCAAATGCGCAAAAAAGAATATGTCCCTAGAAAATTAAATGCACAAACAGTTCTGGTACTTTAAGATATAAACGGAGTGCCCATTCCAGGCCAGACGAACAGAACTCATCTTAATTGACAAAAAGAAAGGAACTTCAATTTTCCTATGATAATAGACCATAGAGTGAAGATGAAAGAAGGTGAAAAGCTAAACATGCATATATATGCATAAACATCACCTTGCCTGTGAAATGGAAAAAGCTGGGGAATGTTAAGGTGACAGTGATACCAATCTAAGTTGTGATCGTTGGAACAGTCTCAAAGAACCTAGAAAAAAGACTTGTTGAACTGGAGATTAGAAGAATTGAAATCTTGTAGACTGGAACATTACCAAAATCACGTAGGTTTCTGAGAAATGTCCTAATGACCTGTTGTCACTCAATGAAAAACCATCAGTTTCAGCAGGTATAAAAAACTTTCAAGAAATAGAATAATCATAATAATAATAACACTGGGCCACATTTTTTTTTTTACTTTTTGAATGTTGTTTCGATTTCTACAACTGATTTAGGGTATTTTTGCGCTGCTGAATCAGGAAATGGCACTCGTTTCTCTCCATCAGGTCATTTTTTTTTTTTGCGAAGTTGATTTTAAAAAATCAGATCTTTTGACAAAATCGATTTCATTTTTGTGATATTATCAGCTAATTTTTGTCAACACATATCATCCTAAATATGTTTTTAAGAGAAAAAATGTTTGCCAACAACATATATTGATTATCTAATAGAAACATCGATTACTGTAAACTGAATGGTGGGCATTGATAAAGGTAAGTACACGTAAATTGCATGTTGCTTCACCATTGTTCAAACTTCAGGGCTTGAACTTCCGTTTCTTCGAACTCCTGCAATGCTCAGCGGCTGGGATGTCTCTCTTCTGATTCAAACAGGAGTCAGCCATCATGACAGCATCCCAGCCTTTTTTTCACTCAGAATTTAATGAAGGCCACGAGTTACAACTTGTTTGAAAAACATCAAATAGAATAATAATAATAATAATAATAATAATAATAATAATAATAATAACTCCTATGGGACTTTGACGTATGGACAGATCTCCTAATCTCGGCCATAAGACCAGACTTTATAATACTCTACAAAAAAAAAAAGAGAAATTGCACAATTTTCGACTTTGCTGTTCCGGCTGAACACAGAATAAAACTGAAATAATGTGAAAAGAAGGATAAGTACCTCGACCTTGCTAGAGAATTGAAAAAATTATGGAACATGAAGGTGGCAATCATACCAATCGTGATTGGTGCTTTGGGTACAGTAACTAAAGGATTACAAAAGGGACTGGAGCAGTTAGAAGTTAGTGGACGAGTGGAGACCATCCAAACAACAACATTATTTAGAACGGCCAGAATACTGAGAAGAGTCCTGGAGACTTGAGGAGACATGCTGTCTTTCAAACTCCAGTGAAAGACCATCAGCTGACGCTGATGTGAAAAACTCCAATGGAGATAATAATAAGTCGCTATAAACGACTAATAAACACCATCTCACGCCAGAAAACCTGGACCTGGCTAAAAAAAGGGAAACTTTAAAAGAGAAACAGAAGCTCTCCGAATAGCAGCACAAAACAACACCATAAGAACCAATCATATTTAGGCGAGAATAGTTAAGACTCAATAAAATAGCAAATGTAGGCTATGTGGTGACTGAGACGAAACGATCAATCACATAATAAGCGAACGCAGTAAATTAGCACAGAAGGAATATAAGACTAGACACGACTGGGTCGGCAAGGTGATCCACGGGGAAATGTGCAAGAAATTTAAATTTGACCACACCAACAAATGATATATGCACAACCCAGCACCTGTCCAAGAAAATGACACACATAAACTCCTATGGGACTTTGACATACACACGGATCACCTAATCTCGTCCAGAAGACCAGACCTAATAATAATCAACAAAAAAAAAAAAAAAGAATATGCAAAATTGTCGACTTTGCTCTCATGGCTGACCCCAGAATAAAACTGAAAGAAAGTGAAAAGAAGGATAAGTACCTAAATCTTGGTAGGAAACTGAAAAAACTATGGAACATGAAGGTGACAATTAATACCTATTGTAATTGGTGCGTTTGAAACTGTAACTAAATGATTACTAAATGGACTGTAGGATTTGGAGGTAGGCCGATGAGTGGAGATTATCCAAACTACTACATTATTGAGAACGGCCAGAATACTAAGAAGACTCCTGGAGACTTGAGGGGACTTGCTGTCACTCAAACTCCAGTGAAAGACTATCAGCTAATGCTGATATGAAAAACTCTAATGACTAATAATATGTAATAATATGCAACAGAAAAGCAAATGTAGGTAATGTGGAGACAAGGATAAAACGGTTAATTACATAAGTGAATGTAGCCAACTGGCACATAAGATGAGGCACAACTGGATGGAAAAGGTGATCCATTGTGCCTGAGACTAAAATTTGACCATCCTACGAAACGGTATATTTTCAAACTTGAATCCACCTCAGAGAGAGAAACGAATAAATCTCACTGATATTTTGAGATATAAAACGAATCAACTAATGCCTACCAGATGACCAGACCCAATGTTAATTGACAATTTTTTTTTAATTCAAAGAAAAACAAACTTGCCATCTCACTAAGTAAAAATAAAAGAAAGCAATATAATAAATAAATGCTTGGATGTTGCAAGAAAACTGAAAAACTGTGGAACATGCAGTTGAAGGTAATACCGATTTTATTGGTGCGCTTGGAAAAGGCCCGGAAGAATTTCAAATCAGAGTAAGAATCAAAACCATGAAGACAACAGCATTGTCAAGATCAGATTAAATACGCAATAGATTTCGGGAGACTTCATGAGATTTGCTATCATTCAAACTCCAGTGCGAAAACCACCTGTTTCTGCCGGTATGAAAAACTCGATTATTGACAAATAGGGATAATACTTCTTATAATTATCAGAATAGCATAAGTAGTTCACGTTGAAAGAGATGAAACAGTTAATCACATAATAAGTAAATGTAGTAAACTAACACAGAGTACAAGACTAGCCATAACTGGGTGGGAAAGGGGATTCACTGGGAATTGTCTTAGAGATTAAAATTTGACCATACTAAAAAACGGTATATGCACAAACCTGAATCCGTCCAAGGAAATAGGATGTGTAGAATTCTCTAGGATTTTGAGATTCCTGCAGGTCACCTAATCAAGGCCAGAAAACCAAACCTAAAGTTTAGTACAGCAAAAATGATTAGACAGGGGAATAAACAGACACACCGGTAGAAACAACCGGTGTACGAGCAAGCTTTTTTTTTCAATTTCTTCATTCTTTCGAAACATTTGGTTCACTACAGGAAAGTTGTTACTCGAAGGGGGAAAAATTATAGAAGAACTAATAATGATATCTAAAGACATAAAATTATTATCATTCAACTTGGATGTTAATAAAAGTATGAGACCTGAGGAAATACGATCCACGATATTAAAATACTTATCCTCAAAAGAAATTTTTATCAGTTTATCATGTAAATTGTTTGGGAAAGAAAACAACAATTGTAATACCACTAAATGACAAGCTTGGATACATATAGAAAGAAATTACCGACAAGTTTCTCATTGTTTATGATTTTTGAAAAATTGATTTGAAATTAAAGATTAAATTTTATAAAAGAAAAAAAATATATATATATATATATATATATATATATATATTGTAATCAACATAGTTTCGTCAATTATAAATCAACATTATCAAATATTTTGGAAAGTATTTTCATCATAAATGAATATTTGATGAAAAATAATAATGCGGATATTGTATTGTTGGATTTTAGCAAGGTACTTCATATGGTGTCTTATTATCGTTTACTATTGAAATGTATTATAATATTATATATTATAAAAATGTATGTATTTCTTTAAAAAATCATAAATGTGATAAGATTTATTCGAAAAATAGAACTATAAAAATAAAGATTGGTAGCAATTTTTCTGAAACACAGTATATAACCTACTGGTATTCCTCTGGTATTAGTACTGTGGCTTTTATTGTTTTTAATATCTATAAATGTTTTACCAAATGATATAAATCAGATATAAAACTGTTTCTTTGGTATAATGGCTAGAGTGTTCGCCAATGGCCCGGAAGATCTGGGTTCAATCCCAGGTCGAGTCATACCAAAGACTCACAAAATGGTATTTGATGCTATCTTGCTTAACACTCAGCATTATAAGGTACGTATCAAGGGTAAAGTGGAGTAATCCTGGGAAAGGAGTAGCACCCACCCCTACACCTCGGTGTAGTAGCTATCAAAAAGGGAGCCTTCGGGTTACCCTCGACTACAGTCGCCAACTATATAGATGGTTGTAATGGAATCGTGATTTGGAAAAATATGAAATACTACATTTAGGATCCGAAAAGATTAAAATTAAGAATAAATTAAGTAAAAGAAAAATCAAAACGTAAGTCAAGTAATTGATGTTGGGGTTTGGCTTTGATGGTACATTTATAGCTGAAAATTATTTGTTGTCAGTTGTTTCGAGGGCAGATGAAATAATTGGCTGAACAGTTAGGCATTTCATTTCAAGGGAGACAAATGATGTTTTAGATAAACCTTAAGACCTCGTGAAGAATACTGAATTTAAGCTGAGGCTTCTGTGTTGAGAGATGGACATTGCAACGTAATATTGACATTAAAGGGTATTTTCATGACACAACTATACTAACAAGAAAAAATATTGCAGTTATAAGAAGAGATTAAAGAAATCAGGTTTCACAACATTACTAAAAAGAAGAATGAGAGGAACTCTAATTGAACCTTTCAAAATTGATTAATGGAATTTCTGATTAAAGTCGACTTTTTTTTCAATATTTCTCCTTTAACTGGAAATTTACTGTCAAGACAGATTTCAAAAGTTATGTCTACTAACCAATGGGATTATTTGTTAATGAAGCAATATATTTAGGGAACAAATTGCTTCATCAGATCAAAGACTGCAATACAGTAATCAAAATTGAGAGTAAATTGGACGATTTTTGAAAAAAGTTAAGAAAAAGAATTTAAGAAGGAACTTTGGGTAACTATCGAATGAATTACTTAACAGAATTTGATCTGTATTTGTAGATATTGTAATAAAAGTAAATATGTTCTGTGTAAAGATTTCTTTGCTTTAAATTGATGTGAGAAGATCACAGAAAGTGAAGATGAAGCACGCAAGAAGTATTACAACAACAACAACAATAATAATAATAATAATAATAATGCACAGCGGGAATATAAGGCGAGACAACGACTGGGTCGGTAAGGTGATTCACTGGGAAATGTGTAAGAAATTTAAATTCGAACATACTAACAAATGGTATATATACAACCCAGCACCTGTCCTAGAAAATGACTCGCATAAACTCCTATGGGACTTTGATATACAAACGGATCACCTAATCCCAGCCAGGAGACCAGACTTAATAATAATCAACAAAAAAAAAAGAGAACTTGCCAAAAAAAGAGACTTTGCTGTCCCGGTAGACCACAGGATAAAACAGAAAGAAAGTGAAAAGAAGGATAAATACTTCGACCTTGCTAGGGAATTGAAAAAACTGTGGAACATGCAGGTGACAATTATACCAATTGTAATAGGTGAGTTTGGAACTGTAACTAAGGGATTACTAAAGGGACTAGAGGACTTGGAGGTTGGCGGACGAGTGGAGACCATTCAAACGACAGCATTGTTGAGAACGGCCAGAATACTAAGAAGAGTCCTGGAGACTTGAGGAGACTTGCTGTCACTCAGACTTCAGTGAAAAACCATCGGCTATTGCTGATGTGAAAAGCTCTAATGAGTGAATAATAATAATATACCAATTGTGATAGGTGCTTTTGGTAAAGTAACTAGAGGATTATTAAAGGGACTGGAAGACTTGGAAGTAGGCGGACGAGTGGAGACCATCTAAACTACAGCATTGTTGAGAACGGCCAGAATACTGAGACGAGTCCTGGAGACTTGCTGTCACTCAAACTCCAGTGAAAGACCCTCAGGTAACGCTGATGTGAAAAATTCTAATAAGTAAATGATAATGATTAGCAAGAAAAAATGAACTTGTGAACTTGGTCATTTTGCTGGTCCAGTGAAACGCAAAGAGAAAATGCAGAAAGTGAGAAGATAGACAAATATGAGGAACTTGCCAAAGGTCTAAAAACCCGTAAAAATTTAATGTGACGGTGATAACAATTGTGGTGTGTGTGCTTGGAACGGTCCGAAAAGAATTGGTAAAAAGATTGGAGGAATTGTAACTCGGGGGAAGAATTAAGATTATCCAGACCACAGTGTTGTATAGATCGGCAAGAAAACACGGAAGAGGTCTGGAGACATGAGTTGACTTGTCACTCAGACAACAGAGAAAGACTCCCAGCTAAAACTAGTGTAAAATTTCGCCAGAAATGAAATAGTAATAATAACAAAGAAAGAGGATGTGGATTCGCTAGCATTGAAGATAGCGTGGATAAATCAATAGGAGGACTTGAAGATTATATTAATAAGGGCTAAGACATTGATTGCAGCGACTAAAAATAGCACAATCAACATGAAGATCAATAGAAAAACAGTGACAAAGAAACAAAAATCGGAAGAAAAACAACTGTATGGAAATTTCAAGTGACAAAATGACGAAATTTCTCATGAGAAGACTTGAACAAAGCTACGAAAGGGAAACCTTAAGAGAGAAACTGAATCTCTTCTAATAGCATCACAAAACGACTCCATAAGGACTAACTATGTTAAAGCAAAAATAGGTAAGATGCAACAAAATACCAAGTGTAGGTTATGTAGTGATAGGGATTAAAAGATTAATCATATAATACGAGAATGCCGGAAATTGGCCAAAAAAGAGGACAAGACTAAACTGAATGGGGAAGGTAATCTACTGAGAGTTATACGAGAAATTGAAATTTGACCATACTAAAAAAAAGGTATATGCACAAACCAGAAGCCGCACTGGAGAATGAGGCACAAAAATTCACAGGGATTTTAAGATACAAACAGATCATCAAATCTCGGCCAGAAGACAAGAACAAGTAATAGTCAACAAAAAAAGAGAACCTGTCCAATAAAAAAAACTTTGCTGTCAAAGTCAAAGAAAACGAAAAGAGAGACGAAAACTTAGACCTTGCTTGAGGATTGAAAATTATATTGAACACGAGAGTGACATTGGTACATTTTTCAACAGATGCACTCGGAAGGATCTGCAAAGACTTTGTAAGGTCGTGGGAAGAGTTAGAAATCGGGGAATGAACCGTGGAAATCCAAACTGCATTATTGAGGTCGGCCAGCATACTAAGAAGTGTCCCGGAGACTTGAGAAGATTTTCTATCACCCAGACTCCAGTGAAAGACCATCAGCTAACATGGTGTGAAAAATTCACAGAGAGTATTATAATAATAACATTGATAATAATATTCATAATAATAATAATAATAATTATTATTATTATTATTATTATTATAAAACAAATCTGTGGACGTTTTAAGTGACTAATCAGCAATATCACACGCGAGAAAACATGGACGTCACCAAGAAAGGGAAACATTAAAAGAAAAACTGAGTTTCTCCTGATAGCAGCACAAAACAACGCCATAAGAACCAATCATATAAAAGCAAGAATAAATAAGACGCAACAAAACATCAAATATCGGTTATGTGGTGATAGAAACGAAACGATCAATCACATAATAATTGAATGCAGCAAATTAGTACAGAAAGAGTATAAGACTAGACATGACTGGGAGGGCAAAGTGATCCACTGGGAATTGTGCATGAAATTTAGATTTGACCATACGAACAAATGGTGTGTGCATAACCCATTATTTGTCCTAGACAATGAGATCCACAAACTCCTCTGGAATTTTGACATTCAAACTGATCACCTAATCTCGGCTAGAAGACCAGACCTTATAATAATCAACAAAAAATTGTGGATTTTGCTGTTCCGGCTGACCACAGAGTAAAATTTAAAGTGAAAAGAAGGATAAATACCTCGATCTCGTTAGGGAATTGAAGAAACTGTGGAACATGAAGTGACGTTTATACCAATTGTAATTGGTGCTCTTGGTACTATCACCAAAGTATAAATAAAAAGACAACAGGACTTGGAAATAAGAGGACGAATAGAGACCATCCAAAATACTGCATGATTGAGATCGGTCAGAATACTGGGAAAAGTGCTGGAGACTTGAGGAGACTTTCTGTCCCTCAAACTCCAGTGAAAGACCATCAGCTAACGCTGATATGAAGAACTCACAAGGAATAGTAATAATAAAAGAAAAGTCACGAGAACAAATATATTACAGAACAATAGTTATAGAAAAGTCCCGTTTTATTTGTTTGTTTTCAGGAGTGAATAGACATCGATTCCTTTTTTAATCACTCGCTATAAAATTAATTCGTCTCGAGGGAATCTGAAATTATCTCTCTGCAGAGCAATACCAAAAACATTTGAGAAACAAATGAGGAAATATAGATAGATGTGTTCAAAGCCTCATTTGTTGAGCGTTGTCAGTTCTAATTTACAAACTAATGAAACATGATGTAACTGTGGAGGTTTAGCCCATAAATAATATAAGTGATTAAGCAATCCCAGTAAATAGATTTTGTACAAGTATATTCTGAAAGAAAAATAAAGAAAAGATAATGAGGAAAATTTATCATTTAAACTTTTTTTTTCCTCTCAGATGAAAGAGGAAAGACATGAGCTGTTAGTTTCGTTGCAAGGGTTGACTTTCTATCCAGTTCATCAGTGTAGTAGTAATCAAAACAGGGTGTTGGGGGTATGATATGCGATTCTTTATTTCACGGTATTATATGTGTGTATTAATCTTAATTTTTAATGCATCTTCATTCTATTCTGCGGGTCAAAACGCATATATGCAGAGATAATGTGAGTGTAGGAATGATATGATCACAATGACAGACGTTCAATATATATATATATATATATATATATATATATATACATACATATATATATATATGAAAAGGTAGAGAGATGGATTACACACTGACATAGATAGATAAAAACAGAGGAAAGTATGTATTTACCTAACCCCTCTGCACCAGCAGGATGTGGCGCAAAGTCAATTTTTGAGTGGAGTTTAATAGGTTTAAATCCAGAAGTTTCCTTCTCTTTGGCTAGATGCCATACCGAAGTTAATGAGCACAGTCTGACCGACCTATTTGCACATAACTAGAGAGAAAATACTTGAATTCATACCTTTCCCAAGGGTATTAGCGTAATGGGAAAAGCAAAATCCTTCATCCAGGATGTGAACTCGGATCGCCATCCCCATTTGCAACACCGATAACCATTAAACCATGGGCACCGCCGGACGGAAGTATGAACATGCTGAAATAGAGAACTCTGAACACACATGCATGTGCGTGTTTGTGTTTATGTGTGTCTGATTATTATTTACACAGTATTTAGCACCGGGTTTCATGATCAGTTCTCGTATATATATATATGTGTGTGTGTGTGTGTGTGTGTGTGTGTGTGTGAAAAGAGAGAGAGAGAGAGAGAGAGAGAGAGAGAGAGAGAGTGAAACAGTGTGAACACAAATAGACAGATATTCCTTATAAATATAAAAGTGTGCTATTATTTCTAAAACTTTATATCAATTAGATTGTATCTACTTTACATCCACTTCAATGTAACCCAAGTAAATATATTATCCATATTATATATATATATATATATATATATATGTAAACTGACATAAATATGAAGCCACAAACATAAATATGAAAACAACTATAAACAAACATACATATGTACATACATATAAATATAGATAGGTACATATATATATATATATATATATACGCACACACACAAACTGGTTTATATTTTTTACTTTTATATGCATAAAAATTCATGTTTATATACATTTCTATGCTTATATATATATATATATATATATATATATATATATATATATATATATACGCACACATAGATGAGCACACCTGTCCTCATCGACTTTTATGCGCATATATATTGAAGTAATTTCTCAACTATCCACACAGCTACATGAGCACACACAGACATACACCTTATATATAAATTGGTATGTTTACTCAGCCATATTTTAATTAAATGTCCACTTTTCTTTGAGAGAGGAAATAGCTGACAAAAACGTGTTTTCACATTTAATATTTAAATCTGTTTATTAAAGATAGAAGCTCCTCAATGACCAAAATAGCTTTTCAAAAGAAACCATTTAAAAATGCATAAAACTTTATATATAAATATCTCCCGTTTTTTTGTTATATTTAGCGAATCATTTTACCTACGTAAAATAACTGCCTTACTTTGAGAATCCACATATACTATGAATAGCTTTCGTCAAAATGGCGCCTGCTTTTTTTCATATTTCTACATAAAATTTACGTTCTGTATTTAACCTTCTGTTAATATATGACGTTATGTAAGAGAAATTTTTCTTAAGTGATATTAAACATGATATTTCTTAAAGAGTGCGGATATGATGTTAAAGAGTCCTACAGAGAAGAGCCAAATGATGAATAAGGTGTGATAAAGAATAGCCAAAACATTCTCTCAGAAGCAAATTCCGTAGTGGCTGAAATATATGGTCGTTCTTGGTATATTTAGAGCATATTTAGGGAACCTACGTACCTCAGGTCTCATGCATTCTTCAAAATCACCGACATCTAACCACCGATTCAAACTGCAATTCCAATGCTTTCTCGAAAAAAAGAAAAATCAACAGAATCGTAAAGTTTTTGAATTCATCTAAGTTATCACCATCCTCATCATGTCGTGCTACTAGGACGGGTTTCCCTGACTCTCTCTCTCTCTCTCTCTCTCTCTCTCTCTCTCTCTCTCTCGCTTTTTGCCTCTATCATCCATCGCTTCCTGCAGGTCTTCTAGACTACATCTTGAGTCTGAACAGAGCTGTTGTAGATAAGTTCTATTTGGTCATCCAACACTTGCACGTGCGTTTGAAGGAGTTCATTTGAAAACATCACTTATGAGTTCGTCCACACTTTTCTAGCAGTGTCCCGCACGTCTTGTTCGTCTTATTTAGGTGGTTTTAGAGATATCAGGCCGGTGGCTGTTGAGCTGCCGTTTTGTGGGATGTTGCTTCCAGGATTTCTTCAATAGAAAGATTACCATGACTCTTCTAAGTAGTATATATTAATAAGATATACATAAGATAATATTTACGCCACGCTTCAACCAAGAGCAAAATGTGATGCAAAGTCAATTTTTAATTAGAATACAACTGGTTTGAATTCAATTTTCTTTCTCTCAGACCAATCATCAAACCAATATTAAAGAGTTCAGTCTACACTACTGTTTATCTCTTGTCGGAAATTCATACTTTTTCAAGGATATTAGCTCTATATGAAACGCAAATAGACTCGTCTAGGATTTGAAACCGGATCGTCGTGTCATTTTCCCACATAGATAACTGTTGGACCATATTCGTTGTTCACAAAAATTTTATTAGTTAGGTTATTTTTTACTTGTTGAAATTGAGAGAGTGCAGCTTTATTAGTAAACAAAAAATTTTAAGGTAACCATCGAACAAAGTTTTACTGTCTTTTAGCTTACCCAAGATTTAACGAGAATTAACAGGTTTAATATAAGTTTTGCCTTACATTATTGAAATAATCGATTATTTTTCTACTGGTATCAGTGGCCGGACCTTGAATGGTGATAAAAGGCAGGGTTTCGAATATTGATTTTGTTAAAAATCAATTCCCTTCATTTAGAAACCTTCCACTAAAAAAATCTCCTGGCTACAATGATATTATTGTATGCAACAAAGTATATATTTAAAAAAAGCACTGTCATTTGGGCTAACAATACGCTGACCATACCTCCTTCAGAAACAAAAGATCTTAACAACCCCGCCAAAAAGGTGGTCATGAGGAAGATGCTAAACTGAATCCAGTGGTGAGTCTGTAGTTCTGGAATTCTGGCTAATGTGTTGTCAGTCCATCGTTGCAATTACTACGCTCACTCTGACCTAGAACCGCAGTATATGTTAGGGTCCCATTTATGGGTCCAATAGATCTACTCAAAATAACGAAGTGCTTACCTGTTTCGAATGTGTGAAAAAACACTGACTTCGGCAACAAAAAGCTAACTCAACTATTGACAAATTCAAGCAAATTCGGGTCAATTCATATTTAAATTACTAATTCTTCCTAAATTATTGAAGTTAATCAGTGCTGACCTTTCCTTATACTAACATAGGTGACTGTTTAAGAATAGAAAGTACTGAAGTCAATAGGAAAACAGTGTTCTTGCTTACAGGACGTGTACCACTGCAAGCTCCCAACCTCTAAGTTTTTTGTTATAGCAATATGGAAATAATTTCTTTCTGAATAATATTGATTATAAACCAATGTTTTTAGATTATAAACAAATTTTTATAGAAAAGTTTCCAGTTTAATTTTTACAGGAATGGATCAGTTTGTTATGTTACTTCTACGACAAACAAGATATTCCGCGGTGTTCTAATAGCAAACATCTGTAGATTTTCTCGTCAAAGGCCACCTATCTGCCTTTGGTCTTACTACAATTTAGCTGTAGAAATATCTCGGCAGTACTCATACCATTTTATGGCTGTTTTGTTTGTAATTCTTACCTGCTCTTAAAAATATTAAAAATTATTGTCAGCGCTAAATTTTTTCATAATTTCCACTCTTGCAGAGTCTGTAGTAGCAGTCGTCATTTTCAAACTAAACTGTTTTGTTAGCACCATCAAAAAAATAATTTAAAATGAATAAATAACCCATTCTCCTCTTTGCTCACATCGAGAATTTTTTAACACACACACACACACATTGTGATCTGCGAGAGTTGTAAAACATTTGAAGTGTAGGGAATACAATATTCCAGTCTGAAACGACACAGCAGAAACAGGACTTGACTCCCGTCACTGACACTTGACAGCCTGAATAGGTTTATAACATCGGTAGTCAGGTTTGTTTGTCCAAAGCCGGACTTGCTACTATGAGATCTCAGGAAAGCAAACTATCGAAGACTCATTTTACAAAAGTCCAACAGCAGAAACCTAGAAGTAATTCGTGACAATTCTGTGACAAAGTATGTAGGTCAACAGTAGATTTAGAAATTATATAAGGGTGCGCGGGGGCAATTTAAATGGATTTTTTTAATTGATTTGTATAGGGAGTTAAGTTTTTAAGAATATACATGGCTTATGGAGTTACATTGGTCCCTACAGATACTCTTAACAAATCTAAGATAGACTTCTTCAGTAAAGAAGTGGCTGTCACTCTCTCTCTATATATATATATATACATATATATATATAGAGAGAGAGAGAATACTCACTGACTGATAGAAATTTTTAATTGCTCCCTAATAAATATTTGAGTGACTAAAGTACAAATGTATCGGCAGTAATTTTGTATTTTGCTACTGGTTCTGTTTGACAAAAACAAAATAATTATAATAATCAAAAAGTCAAGAAAGGCAAACAATTATAATTAAGACTTGAAGATTAAGATTAGCATGAGAGTAATTGATTTTAAAGGCATATCAACTCGTCTAGGTTGCTTCTGTCTCTCCATCACCTCTAAGCATGAAATAAACCTATATTCATTGTACGTTCAATTTTTTCCGCAGATCTTTCATGAGAGATTTTTTCTTATACACGGTCTTATCGAATCCGATTAAAAAATGAGCGTAAGTATATATATATATATATATATATGTAAATATATATTATTTCACGCATTTGAGAGTTTTTGATACCAGCGTTAGCTGATGGTTTTCCATTGGAATCTGGATAGCAGCAAGTCTCCCCAAGTCCTCTGGACTCTTCTAAGTATTCTGGCCAATCTCAACAATGCTATATCATAATCATTATTATTATTATTATTTGCTATATTCATAGATACACCTGCCTCCCATCACGAAAACTATACAGGTTAGACGAGCCAGACACGCCGGACACTGCTGGAGAAGCAAGGACGAGCTCGTAAGTGACGTACTCCAATGGATCCCCACATATGGCCAAGCAAAAGCAGGGCGACCAGCCCGAACTTACATACAGCAGCTACGTGAGGACACGGGATGTAACCCAGAAGACCTGTCGGAGGCGATGAATGATAGGGAGAAGTGGCAAGAGATGGTCAGGGATATCCGTGCTGGCGGCACGACATGATGATGATGATGATATTCATAGATGAAGAGTGCTCAATATCAGTGATAGAGCATATATGAGCATCTCGTATATCTATGGTTGGAAAAAAACAGAGTCACTGGCACTTAATGACTACCAGTTTCACACCTACACGATCATTGGACTGTTATACATATGTACCTGTCTAAATTTTCATATGATCTTCTCAACATAATTAACTGCAAGAACAAAAATGGAAATTATGTTCTTAAAATGAGTATCTATTTTGTTGTCTGGTTGAAGATACTCATTTTAAAAAAAGAAGTCCTGTTAGATTTTTTTTGGTGTTTTTGATTTATATTAAAACCCATCACAGGATGTAAATAAATTTATAATCCTGATGTGACCGGTTTTGTTTTTTTCTTAAAGATATATATATATATATATAAATATATATATATGATTGCGTGAATATGTATGTGAGTCTGTCTGCTCATGAATATATGCAAGAATTCTTTTATATGAGGACGTGGCTTTTATTCACAAGGATTTACAAGTAAGCGACATGAATATTTTTCTTTTGTTTTTTTGTTGTTTTTTTTTTTTGTAGATGTTGCATGAGATTACTTTTGAATTTTAGACACACGTATTCACAAACTCACTAACACGCATATTTCCAAGCCAATTTAATCAAGCAAAAAACAATATAATACAAATGTTGAGGGTGTCTGTGGTAATATATAGATGTGAATGTATCCTTCTATGCACATGCATGTCAGCCTGTATGTACGTGCGACCTTGGGCCAAAAAGAACGGATGCAAAATAAGTTAATGCTTAGGCACAAATTATAAATATTACCTTTCAAATTCATACACACACACACACAAACACACACACACACATATATATATATATATATATATATATATATATATATATATATATATAGTGCTCCATATTCACATAAAATTGTCACCTCTTGATTTTCTCAGTATCGTCTGGATTGATGTTTGCCTTTGGATATTGTCATTTCAGACGACTTTTCAATCAAGTAACAGTCCTGCAAACCTTAAAGCTGTCTTCTGCATATATATATATATATATATATATATATATATATATATATATATATATATATATATATACTGGCGTTAAATGCACTGATAAAGAAACGTACATGTAGAAATATTACTTTGAAAGGTTAAGTAACGTCTTTGATATAGATGTTAGTATCTAATGTTTGAAACCACATACATATCATTATCTCTGAAACTGCGATACTGTTTATATTTCTTTAGTACTGAAGCCTTTAGAAAAGGTATGAACCCAACCGCGACTCCTTCGCCCTATCATAACATCAGGTTTTGGCTCGGAACGAAAGTAGACAGATAGAAGAGGAGGTGAGTGAGTGCAAGAACAGTCCACGATTTAATAACGCTGTTTTTATTTATGAATGGATTGACAGCCATGAGCCTTGGATGTTGACAAATTTCCCACAAGGAAACGAAAGCCAATATTGTTATTTCTCTTTGATATTCATCCTGATTGGTTTGACAAAGTCATGCACGCAAAACTCTCCTTCACATATTTGCTCTTACACACAAAGAAATTACACCAAAATACGTCGGTACACCAAGAAATGTGCTGCCTAATTTCAATATTAATAACATTAATCGAAGGTTATCCAGAAGAAATTTCAGATGAGAACTTAACTAATAACTACAAATCAAATTACGAAGCGCACTAAGTGCAACGGTTATCGTCATATGAAATGCAATCAGCGATCCGATTTTAAATCCTAATGAAGCTGTTTGAGATTCCCTTTGTGCTAATGCCCGTGAAAATGGCATGTATCAATCCTTTCTCACCGTAGTATGGGTAAACAGAATAGCAGATTGGGTTCTTAAACGTTGGTATGGCATCTAGTCTAGGAGAAGGAAAACTCTGTATTCAACCCAGTAGTACTCCGATTAAAAAATGATCGTGTGTCGTATTATGTCCGTGGCGAAGGGGCTGGGTAAATACAATTCAGACCAAGTTAAAGACAAATAGACGCACTATCTTAACACGAGATATTACAGTTGTTTCAGAATGCTTCCACGCGTGTGAGAGAGTTTGTGTAGGAAGGGTCGGGTAGTGCGAATTTACGTTCATTACTACGAGCAAGATGCTATACACAATGGGGTTTTAAGTGTTGTGCGGCTGGTGTGAACTCAGAGTTTTCTTTCTCTTAAGTTAGTTGTCGTACCCAAGCTAAAGAACTCAGTACGTTCTTCCATTTAATCATAGCTGGAAGATGGAGAACATATGGGTCTATGCCTATTTCAGTCGGCATTTATTCGTAGAATATTGATCAGAATACTTCACAGTCTGTTTAAATAACTGAGACAGTTTTGATTTAGAATATTATAAATGAAATAAATACTTTTAAAAAATATATCGTTGTCTTTTTCGATGATGAGTCAATTCATGTCACACTGAGTTACTTTGTGTTTATCATAACTATGCAATTATTATCATATATCATAAGAATGGAAATGTTAAATAAAAATTATTATCATATATGATAACAACGCAATTATTAAGTCTTTACGTTTGATATTTATACTCATAAAATTATTTCAATAAAATTTAATCATCAAAAATCATTTCCTATTCTTCAAAAGTTTAAAAATCTGGAACATTGAATTCACAAAATTCTTACTACTCCATATAATATTTTCTAAAACCTTTACATGTATTAACCAATTGTAACCGCTGTTTATGAATATTTGAACAAGTACAAAATCTCTTTTTGTTACCAAAGATTGCAGACGCTATTAAAATATTTTGAACTGGAGGACATCCAAATTAATTCAAAATATTTGCAGCTTTTCCAGATATCAATATGAGCCCGCCTTTTAAATTTCATTGATCGATTCTAAACAGAATTTTTGTAGGATCGATAGATATATCTATTTAACAATTTAATTCCAATAAAAAAACTTTTTTTTCGGAAATTTAATATACAGAACAACAAAAAATGATTTTGATGATAATAAACATCCTTCTTCTTGCGTACCGTTCCTGTTCATCTTCTCTCCACTGAAAAAAACCTTCAAGCATTCGAAGCCGATAAATCAACAATTCGATAAATGAAACTTGAACATCAAGAAGTTGATCCATAAATATGGCATTTGAAATCGATTTAATTGGGCCCTTTTTTCAAATGGGTTGACAGTAACCCATTTGTAATTGTCTACAAAACCATCATCAACACCACACAAGCAAACATATACATGTTCTATATTTATGTTTAACTAACTCCTTAATCACGAACAAAATGCAACACAAGGTCAATTTTTAAGCGAAATTCAGCTGTTGTAAGTTTTTCCCATAAACTGGTTGCCTTACCATAGCTAAAATATGCATTCTGCCCAACTATTAACTGATAAAGGAGGAGAGAAAAGATGGATTCATGCCTTTTCTATTGAAACACAAACAGGCTACTCTAGATCGCTGTTTCCATTCCATGCGACGATAACCATTACGCTTATCATGCCTCAACATGCTATTCATACTTTTCCTTCTCATGTATTACTGATTTGTTTGTTGGATAGGTTTTATGGGATATCAACCCTTGTAGGTTAATTAATGCTACAACACGTTTTTACAAATATTAAGTATATATGATTTGTAAACGAATATGTGTCAGATCTCATTTGTTTGCAGACAGTTATATGATTTCAAGAATTGCTATCTAACACAAATAATTCTATTCAGCATTACTCATTCGTTGGCATCTTTGCAAATAAATTAGTAATGTTTAAGGGTTTCAAGTATTGTCAAATATTAAACAGTTTCAGTAATTACTAGCAATTCAATTTAGTATTAGTTATTTATTTGCACACACTTTAATGGATATTTTTTTTTTAATTTTGTTCCAACTTTACGTCTGTTTGACCCATAGATTGGACCCAAACAATTACAACCATTCCGAGTCAAAGTGGACCTGTAAGTAATGGACTAGAGCTTTACCGTATGATGGTTTAGTGTCAGATTTTGAACACTAATTGATGGGTTTTTCTCCTCTACAGAGATGCAGTCGGTGTATTCTACAGTCTCAACCGACTGGACTTGCTTTTATCAAAAATGATAAAACAAATCTTAATTATAAAAAGAAGTTAACATTGAATGTCTTACGAAACTGATATTTCATCTCATCAATATGAAGCGTTAATGAAAATTGTATGTTTTCATTTTCATCACAAACAAAAGAGAGAAATTTCAGGTAATTGTTTTATTCCTCAGGGAGAAAGCAAATATATTCCGTATTATTTTCTACATAATTTACGAACTTCTCAAAAAACACCTGCAGAATTTGAATTTATTTTTACACACATCTATTCATGCAGACATTAATCAATATATCTTGTTTGTTTATTATATTTTATTTTGCTTTGTTTTTTGCTTAGTTTTTCTTTTGTTGTTTTTGTTGTGTTTGTTCTTTTTTCCATATAAAGTTCAATAGATTTTCTTGTTGCTATAAGATGCGAGTCAGCGCAAAGTTCTTCATCAACAATTTTCTTTAGTTGAATAATAAACGGATGGTTTTGCACTTGCTTTATAAATATTCAAGGTTGTCTTTATAGTTTCAAGTTGACCGAATTTCTTATATAAAAAGTTAGTTTTTCACTTCTTTTATATCATTTTGGCTCCAGTAGAAGTCGTAGTAAATTTGGTAGTTTTAACTGTCTAAGTTTCTATGATAAAGCATAGTCAGATCTTCACTAAGCTTAGATTTTTCGTGGCACAGAATCAAAAGTATGGTTTACCCGGGGAGAATTGAACTCTCTATTAATGGTCTTCCAGCCTAGCTCACTATCTATTACATCACATTTTTCATTATTAGTTTTTTATTCTTTATTTTCTTATTTTTGTTGTATCTTTTACTTAGTGTTAGTGCCATTTGATATAATAGTTCGAAATCCTATGAATTTTTAATATTGTCATGAATAGTTTTTGATTCGAGTATATTTATCAATTTTTCACCTTATTTCATCACACGGACTAGCAAGGTTAGGGCGACCAGCTAAAAACTATTTATAATGGCTCTGTACTGATAAAGGATATACCATGCCGAGTACGATGGACGATAAGGACAAGTGGCGAAAGAAGGTCTGGAAAATACTTGGCAGCGGCACGCCATGATGATGATAGTTTTATTAACTTATCTGAATATATTTATATGAAATAGTGTCTTTCATAATTTTTACTGGTTTATACTTTTTCTTATTTTTGTTTCGACCTTACGTCTAGTAGTGGTTTGGTTTGGTTTGGTTCAATTTTTATTGGCATATCAATCTTCGTGGACAATTCAACGCCAACGCTATCCTAGTACAAGAACAGGAGTGGTACTATTTAACCCGTAACTGGTGAGGATAAGAAGTCCATACCTTTCCAAAGGGTATCAATCCGAAAGTGAATTCACTAGTGTGACTGGAGTTCGAACTTGCTTACTGGGATGTCGGTATCCAGAATTTTAGTTATTACGCCACGGTTATCCTAGTAGTAGTAGTAGTAGTAGTAGTAGTAGTATAACTAGTAGTAGTAGTATAAGTAGCAGTAGTAGTAGTAGTAGTAGAATTTGTTATTTTTGTTGTGGTAAGTAAATAAAGTTGGCGACCGTAGTCGAGGGGGACCGGATAGCTCCCTTTTCATTAGCTACTACACCGAGGTGTAGGGGTGGGCGCTACTCCTTTCCCTGAATTGCTCCACTTTACCCTTGATACGTACCTTATATTGCTGAGTGTTAAACAAGGAGGTATCAAGTACCATTTTAAAAGTTTTTGGTATGACGCGACCTTGGATTGAGCCCAGATCGCCTGGTGAATACTCTACCCACTAGGCCAATGTCATAATTTTACAATATATATATATATCACTGTGTGTGGTTATCACAATTCCACTTGGTGTGTTTAGGGCAGGCCAAATGCGATATAGTTTGGAGAGTGCTCAATATCTGTGATAGAGCTTTTATATATTAATGAATAAATATTT
>OY757911.1:80920814-80923314 GCA_963585895.1 Sepioteuthis lessoniana
ACATACCAGTTTTATCATGGGCTAAATAATAACAAAATCTGACATTCATCGATCACAAACGTTATAAAATGTATCATAAAGAACGAAAGGAACTATCTTTTAAGTCAACGTCCAAAGAATGAATAATTTTGAAAAGAGCTTTAGAAATTAAAATTTTATATAAAAATATAAAGAACTACATATTCGATCTAAAAACATTAAAGTGGAATATAAATAAAGACACAGGGAAATTAAAAATATTAATGTGATCTAGGGCGGGCTTTGTTGTTACATCTGAATATCATATGCAGTATTGAGGGCGAATGGTATGATTGGCTGGATGGTTAGAAATCTTTTCAAGGGAGACAAATGTTGTTTTAAAAAATATATAAAACCCCAATAAGACCTCATAAAAGATAGCGTACTCAGGCCTTGGCTTCAGTGTCAAGACATAAAAATATGAGTGCAATATTGAGATTAGAAGGCATACAAAGGTGAGTGACAAAAATAATAAAATGTAAAAGATTACAGTTATAACGAGATATTAGAGAAGTTGGGATTAACTACTTAACTAGAAAGAGGAAAGAAATGTAATCTAATTGAAACTTTCAAAATAATCAATTGAATTTCTAATTAGGTTGAGATTTTTTAAACATTTCTCTTCGATCTGGAAAGGACGATTTCAAATATTAAGTCTACAAGTTTGGTTTGTTTTTTTTTGTTGTTTTTTTTGGGGTTTTTTTTTGTTTTTTGTTTTTTGGCTATTGTATTTTGGGGGAAAAATTGGCTAATCAGAACAAAAACAGCAATTATGTAAACAAAATTTGAGATTGAATTGGATGATTTCAAAAAATAATTCAAGAGGGCGTTTTGAGAAATTCCCGGATGAATGAGCTAAGAAAATTTTATTTGTATATAGATATTGATAGTGCATATGTTCTGTGAAAAGATTTTTTTAAAGATTAATGGGAGAAGATATTAAAAAGCTGAGATGTTCACCGGAGCATAACAAACAACAAATAAAAATACTCTTCCCTCCAGACCCTGGCCACAAGTACTTAGTTCTCGTGTAAGAACGTTTAGACGACAAAAAGTTCATACGGCAAAGAAAAGTATCGAATATATTCACCGAACGATTCGCTTGGATATCAAGATCTTAATTGGTCACTTTATTATTACACCCTGAATCAGCGTAAAGAAGTCTCTTGACAATTTATTACGGCATTAAATGTCTATTTGTTTGAAACCGAATTATTGCGAAAACGGGAAATTTTTGCATAAACTTCTTTGTGAACAGATACCTCAAGATTTGTTCGGTGATGAAAGTGAAATTAATTTTAAGCCACTTTGGTTCCCGGAAGATGAGTTATTAGTACGTTTTTTGGAATCCAAACTTGTAAAATTTTCTGATCTAGCGCCACAACAATTATTTACCTTGTCTTTCATTCATTCACTATCAAATCAAAACCAAACAAGCAAGGGGTAAATCATATTACACTTTCAAAAGCATAACAAATGAGGCTTCTGTTTTTTCTTAAGAATATATATTAATTTGCGAAAAAAAGAAAGAAATGAGTATAAAATAATGACAATTATTAATACCCATGTTTTTACTATTCTTATCAAGGAAACAAATGAACAGGGATCACAAGAATCTTTTTGTTTTCTATCTAATAATTTTCTTTTCTGAAAAACTTATTAATTCTTAAAATTCTTGAATTTAATTTCCTTAAATGTATAATTATTTCATACTGTTTGTATTTTCTTACCAATCGAATAATGGTTTCTATAATGAGACGAAATTTTATTTTCAAAAAGATTTTTATGATATCAACTATTAAATATAAAAAAAAATCAGAAATTAAATAGATAAACTTAGAAGAACTAGTGAACACATTTCTTATTGTACTTTCATATGTTATGTTAAATTATCGCACTACTGTTCACGTAAAAGGAAGTCTTTGGCATTAATTAACACATTAAATTTTATATGCCATTGAACAAGGAAACGGAACTAATCCATAAAAGACATACAATTAAATATTAGTAAAATGATTATCTTAAGTGAGTATTCTCCTGTGAAAATATTTTGAAGAGTTTTGCAGATAATTATTTTTATACAACAGAGTGCAACAGAGACACCAATAATACTGGTAAGTACTGCGAGTAATAGCAAAATTTACCATACATTGTACTTTTTCATTAAATATTAATTATATATGTGATATACTCTTTAATATCATGAAATGAATGTGATTATATATATATATATATATATATATATATATATATATATATATCATTGTATGTATTTACACAACCCCTCAGTCACGATAAGGTCAATGTTTTTCCGTGGAATACAGAGGGGTTGAATTCAAAGTTATCTTTCTCCTAGAGTGGTTGACTAACGATTGTAAAATAACCCATTCTGACCTACTATTCACCCAGAGTTGGACGGATGAACCTATGTCTTTTTAAAAGGATTTACCACATTGTAAAACACAAAACACTCCATAGACGA
>OY757911.1:80925814-81040814 GCA_963585895.1 Sepioteuthis lessoniana
ACTGCCATTTGTTATCGTACCATACTTAATTTATTTATTTTATTCTATTTATTTTTTGCGAGAAGTTATTTCGATAAAAGCGTCCGCATGACATCACTCGAGTATTTCCAGAAGCGCGGACACACAGACACAACCCGTACTCCTCTCCAAAACACCGCGTTGAATGGCAGCGTTAAAATCTTTGCAGACAAGAAAATAGTTAATTCTACAAGAAATTCATTTAAAACTCAAAGGGAAAGACATCAACAAATCGTGATTACTCACAGATAAAAGCACCAGCGAAAAACCGGTTTGTGCCGTGCATTTCAATGTAATTCACTTCCTCTCTCTCTCTCTCTCTCTCTCTCTCTCTCTCTCTCTCTCTTTCTCTCTCTAAGTGTTACTGGAAAACTCGATAGGATTACATTTTCTATATACTTTATTCTGACATCTTTTCGTGGGGAGATAGAAAAGACGTCGGGGTTGTTGAAAATGACACGCTACGACGTCTTTCCTTTCACACAAAGTAGTGAACGGAAAAATATTTAAAAGAAAAAAAAACAATTATCAAAGGGAACAGCAATGCAAGGGACTCTTGTTTGATGTACGTCAGGTTGTCTAAAGAGAAATTTATCGATTGATATCAATCAATAGAATAAAATAAAAACGCATGTAAACATTACGACAAAACTGTGTATTTATAAGAATATCTGAGAATGTGTTTTAAAGGAGATTAAATGACTTCGATTACATAAAATATTCATAAAATGTGTCAACTCCCATGTATTCGCTTTTAACGCTTTTTTCTGTTTTTCGTTACCTTTCATTGTATTTCTCTCTCTCTTTCTTTCTCTCTCACTCTCTCTCTCTCTCATTCACTTTCTTATGAGCACTCTTATATATATATATATATATATATATACGAAAAGTGAGAGAGAGAGAGAACAAAAGGGAGAGAATCTGAGCGTGGTAAAATATTTCAATTATAGTAAAGTTAGCGACCATAGTCGAGGGTGACCCGAAGGCTCCCTTTTCGATAGCTACTACACCAAGGTGTAGGGGAGGGCGCTACTCCATTCCCAGGATTGCTCCACTTTACCCTTGAACCGTACCTTATAATGCTGAGTGTTAAGCAAGGTGGTATCAAGTACCATTTTTAAAGTCTTTGGTATGACTCGACCTGGGATTGAACCCAGGTCTCCCGGGCCATTGGCGAACACTCTAACCGCTGAGAAAAAATGACAAAATAAAGATAAGCGGTCACAACTTTGAGTTTCACGCTGATCCTCAGATGATGTACGATTTGGCGCGCTTTTTCCCTTTTATTATTATTATTATTATTATTATTATTATTATTTAATCCTTGCAGAGTTTTTCACACCATCGTTATCTGATGAACTCTCACTGGCGTTTGAGAGGGAGCAAGCTTCCTCGAGCCTCCAGTTCTCTTCTCAGTATTCTTGCCGATCTTGATAATGAATGATCTCCACTTGTATTCTTATTTTAAAGCCTTCCAGTTCCTTTACCAATCCTTTTGGGATAGTCCCAAATGCACCAACCACAACTGGTATCACCGTCTCCTTCATGCTCTATTATTATCATTATTATTATTATTGTTATTATTATTATTACAATTATTATTCAAATATTCTACTGTTGCTCTGCACTTTTCTGAAAATATTTCACTGATTTAAAATTCATCTAGCGTAAAATTTTAATCATAATTATATATATATATATATACATATATATACAAATATATATATATATAATTATATATGTATATATATGTATATATGTGTGTGTGTGTGTGTGTGTGTGTGTGTGTGTGTGTGTGTGTGTGTGTGTGTGAAGAGAGAGAGATTATAGGAAATATGCTAATGAAAGGATTGACTGAAAGGTTGTACGAAAAACAATATCGATAAAGATACTAGACTTAATATCTCATGAATTAATGACAGGGATTTATTTCCCGATTGCAGATGGTTAGAAGCAATTTTCTTTCATTTCTTCTTTCTTTCGATTTTCCAGATAAGCAGATCTCTGCCAAATAAAATGGCGTGAATCAATGAAAAAGTAAATGAAGTGCTGTGGCTAGTCGAGTTCAAATCTATAATTGTAGTACAGATTTATTGTTGGTTACAACAAAAATGCACCACACAGAAAAAAAAAGAATAAATTATTTCAAGGAAAAGAAACCATTTATGGAGATCAGCGATCGAGAAAGACTGAATTTAGAATATCTCAGTTAGATTCGGTTACCTCAGTCCAATTATAGTTGCTGCATTTAGTGTATGAAATTTATATGCAAATTTCTCAAACTCCACAATGTCTTATATCTAAGAATATAGTTATGTGTATCCACTGGTGACTTTATAGTATTGTGTTCAAAAGATCACGTCCGTTCGAAACATAGTCAAATGAAAGCAAAGCACATAATCTGGACACTTAATTTCTGTCAACATATAATTATGTGGCTTTAAATTTGAGAAAGTTTAAAAAACTTGACCAACTATTTCACAGGGTAAATGATATTCGAACAAAGCAACTGTAACAGATTGTTAAAAGATCCTACCACATATACTTGCAGTCGGGAGTAAATTTTTGATTTGACTAAAGTATATATATATATATATATATATATATATATTAGGTTAGCTTTCATATCAATTATTTCTGATGGAACATTATGGAATCGAAAACGATATTATTAGGTATTATTATGACCAAAATCTACAAACTTGAAATCATGTCACCAAAAGAATGCTGGGAAAAATTTAAAGAGATATACCATACAAAAAGGAGAACTAGTCCCAAGGGTTGGATGATCATTCCAAGGTACAATTCAAAAACTTCTCAAAGAACTCCTCCAGAACTTTAGAAAAACTGTTTGAACATTTCGGAGATTAATATTGGTGGAATTTGACCTTGTATCACAACTAAACAAAGCTTTGTAAGAAAAACAATAAGCTAAGTGGAAGTAGACAACAATGAATGTTGGTAAACAGTCGCTTGCAAACAAAGCCAAATCATTTTCATTCATAAAGAAAGTTTCATTAAATATTTCTGAAATAAACAGATCGCATTATGAAATTTTCTTTCAAAATCATCAGATTGTTTCCTTTATTCCTGCTCAGAGACATTTTGTTCTTATATTGGCTTCTTTATATTGATAGCACATTACTATCTATGTCCCATAATATTTGCTCCGTTTAATGCATAAACGTATATACATATGTAACAATGATTATCAAACAGATGTGTATAATTCATTCAAAAGGATCCAAGCAAAACTTGGCAAATGTCTTGTGTTAATTGAGATGAATTTAATTTTAGCTAAAGTGGATGGTGCCCAAAACTAAGTTAATGACAAATTATCTGGGTTTCACAGATAAACAAAATGGTAACAAATAGGATCTTTAATAAATCTAGTCTTTTTCTGAGAATCTCTGGGTAAATGCTGTGTACGACAGTAAGTCATGTTTCGAAGTGTAAATTCTCCTACGAAGACAGCCAAAATAGCCTCACCTCACTCATTTGTAAATGACCTTGATCTTTCTTTGTTAATTTTATTTATTTAGTCATTTATTTATTTTTAGTTCTGTTGGGGTGTTTCAGTCTAAGACAAAGATCCTTAAATCTGAGTTCGCTCAATTCCATCTGATGAAGGTCATTTTTTAGACCTAAAATGAATTTATAAAGGAAATAATGAATTTAACTTCTTTCATTAAATTCATATATATATATATATATATATATAATCAGAGAGAGAGAGAAAGGGTGTGATTGTGAGAAAATGATTATCAGAAATGTGCCGGAATAAGTATCGTGAGTGGAAGAGTTTAAG
Organism: Sepioteuthis lessoniana; assembly: GCA_963585895.1. Taxonomy (NCBI): domain Eukaryota; kingdom Metazoa; phylum Mollusca; class Cephalopoda; order Myopsida; family Loliginidae; genus Sepioteuthis; species Sepioteuthis lessoniana. The sequence continues at coordinate 80,929,641 of OY757911.1, forward strand.
AAAGATTAGAGCATAAATGCCTTATCGATAGATAGATAGATAGATAGATACATACATACATACATACATACATACGAAAAAAATGGCATGCTGTGATTAATGTCATCATTACAAGATTTTTGCTATTACGATAGCATAAATTGATTTAAGAGACTAAAGCAATTTTATATTAAGTAAATGATAATAATTCCAGCCAGGAAGTATGCCTCAGGTAATTTGCCAAAAGTCTACCAAAAAGAAATTTTTTAAACGATTTTAACATTTAGCATTTCAATTTTCGAATGAAAAAGTGTCAGACACTATAAAAAAATGAGGAAAACCAAACAGAATTTTAAAAGAAATAAATAAAAGCCAAATAATTTTAAAAGGAACAAGATGTCATAGAATTTTAAAAGAAACAAAGGGAAAAGTCACAGAATTTTAAAAGAAACAAAGGAAAAAGTCACAGAATTTTAAATGACACAAATATAAAAATCTCAGAATCTTAAAAACAATACCAAGAGAAAAGACACTGAATTTTCCAAGAAACAAATGAAAAAGTTACAGGATTTTAAAAGAAGCAAATACAAAATAAAACAGGAAAAGTATTAGTTGATTTTAACGACAAAAGTAGAGAAGAAAATGAAGAACAATCAAATTTTAACTTTTAACCCTCACAGTTCGCAATACAGATGCCTATACTCAAAGGACGAAAAGGATTTTATTACCGCAAGGATAAATACCATTTCTCTGATTTAACGTGTGAATCTTTCTTTCCTTTAGTGAATAGTTTATAAAAAAACGTGATTTATTCTACTTCAGAAAAATGGAAGACCTTATAGTGTATACCCGCCCTCACTCATAAACCCAATATTCGTGCTGAGAGGTGTCAAAATCGTCAGCTAAACTTCGAGTCTTTCCCCACAATCAACACCTGTCACCACGTCTAAGAAATGGATTTAATGCACAACACCTGAGACACACCAAAAAGGGGAATACCGACGGAGCTGAGCTATTTTGCCAACCCCCACGAGTGGATTGCTTCAGATGTGTTACCCAAATGATACCGAACTTACGTCATATTCTCACCAAAAAGATGGATAAATGTCTACAGCTTATAACCTTAAGCTCAAGCACGAAGCTTTCTTTGCAAGTACTGTCGATTCAAATAGGAATACAAATGTTCTAAAGGTGTTTGCATGGTTTAGCCTTAGCAATCAATCAGTCTGCTATGTAAAAGGTATCCATGGCAAACAATGACGGAGTGATGGTTAACAAACTAGTCCTGCAGATCAATCATCAGTGAGTTCGTTAACCTGCTGTCAGGTCGAAGCTGGACACAGTAAAGATATACATAGATATATCTTATGTGCTGGCTGATAAGCAAGAATATTCAATTTAATCCACCAAAAAACAATGTAGACAAATATGTGGAGCATCGAAGCGGAAAATAAACCGACGGTTTATACTGAGGAAAGGAAGCAAAACAAATAAAAATGATACAGATGTTAACGTTTATGATTGTTTAAAGTTAAAGTAAGTTGTTTAAAAGATTAATACTTCAAACCTTTAAACGACCCCTAACAGACACACACACAACTTACATTCGTGCTGGGTGAAATAAGATAAGACTGCTTAGCTTCATAGGACCTTTGTCCCCACTCCAGAAGGCAACAGGCTCCTCTTCCTTAATGGATAAGGATTGATTTATGGTATATATGAAAAATCCTTTGTATATACTTATACCTACATGCGTGAACCTTTATATATATATATATATATATATATATATGTATGTATGTATGTATGTATGTAAAGACTGTAGTTGATGTACTGACAGAAAAGTAAATGATTTAAAATTAAATAGATCCATGAATGATTTCAAATTTTCTATTTAAGTTTTTATTAGTTCGTAGTCTTGTGCTCTACATGTGTTTCAGACTTTACTTCATCTTTGAATGGATAAATTCTGGTTGCTTTTTTTTATAGTAAAAATTGTTTTGATAGGTTGTTTTGATCTTGTTTAATTTCAGTTTTGTGTCCATTAATGTACCATTAAAGATAATTGTCCTTGACGACCCCTGGTCAATCTAATTTTTTAAAATGTGCATGTATTTATAAGAATGTGTAGAATGTGTAGGTGTATGTGTCTGTACATATGTAAAAACATATACTAGAGGTAAAATAAAGGATAAAATAAGGAAAGAATAAAGGAGGATAAAAATACACTAAAACCCTTAAAAATAGGTGTACGAATATCTGCATACATTAGTTCACATACGTGTATAAATGTGTACATAACTTCACTTTGGTTGTGATAGATAGATAGATACTAAAAGAATAGCTCATAATGATCGATTCCTAAAGAGCAATCAAACAAGATTTTTGCCACCATGACAGTATAAATTGATCTAAAAGAATAAAGAAATTTCAAACTAAGTAATAATACTTCCAGTTGGGTAATTTGCCAAAGTCTTCCAAAAGAAAAGACTTGTTAGACCATATTGCTGATTTTACAAATATACGGTTTAAAAATAAATCCTGAAAGTCTCTCAGTTTGACCTCCAACTGTTGGATTCATAGCTTTTCCAAACGATTAGTTAGTGATGGTGAGATAAGAAAACAAAGCTAAAATCCTTTAACAAGGGCTTAATTTCCTTCATCTGAAAAGCCTAAGTTGTATTACGCGGGAGCAAACAAAGAGCGTTATATTTCAATTAAATAGCCCAATTATAAGGGCTTATAATACACTAATTGCATCCCCTAGTAAGGATTAAGACTCCAACCCACGATGAAAGGGGCATCTTTGATATGACACTAAACTTCATCCAGTAGAGGGGCTACAATTCTGGAGCTTTGAAGAGTGCAGAATACATTTTTTTGCCATTACACCCAATACTCCTATGGTCTGGATAGTAAGTACCTTTACGAGTATCAACAGTTGGTGAAATAGATCGGCTTGAAAATTATTACAATTGATTAGGGATACGTAAAACCATATAACTGGACAAGCAGTAATAGTAATAATAATTATAATAATTTTAAAAAAGAGAACTTGCAAAATTGTCGACTTTACTGTCCCAGTTGACCACAGAATAAAACTGAAAGAATGTGAAAAGAAGGATAAGTACCTCGACCTTGCTAGGGAATTGAGGAAACTATGGAACATGCAGGTGACAATTATACCAATTGTAATTGGTGCGTTTGGAATAGTAAGTAAAGGATTACTAAAAGGACTGGAGGACTTGGAAGTTGGCAAACGAGTGGAGACCATCCAAACTACTACATTATTGAAAACGGTCAGAATACTGAGAAGTGTCTTGGAGACTTGAGAAGACTTGCTGTCACTCAAACTCCAGTGAAAGACCATCAGCTAACGCTGGTATGAAAAACTCTAATGAGTAAATAATAATAATAATAATAATAATAATAATAATTATTATTATTATTATTATTATTATTATTAAGAAGAAGAAGAAGAATACTAGAAGCCCTTTAAATGCATGCAAATTATTTGTATCAAGAATAGTTATTTGAGGGTCAAACTTTTGCTCTGGATTATTATAGGTAGTTGTAACTTGAAATCAAATTATTACCGGCCAATTATTTGTGTTAGACAGGAATACTTGAAACCATATAACAGTGGGTAAACTTATGAATATTTTTGTTAAATAGGAATTGCTACTTTATATATATAATACGGTATGCATTGTTAGTACTTAGTAGGAATACTTTAAATAATTCAACTGTATGCAGATTATTTGTGTTAGATAGGAATACTTGAAACTATAAAACTATATGAAAACAAATTATTATCGAACAATTAAAATGTGCAGTGAGAATAACGCAATAGAATATGAAATTTCGGCATTAAAATATCCACCAGAATTTGATGTGTTATTAAACAAACAAACCAAACCAACCCTTCAATTTCATTTACTTTTGTTTTAAATCATTGAGAAATATCAAGAGATGAAAAATTTCATTTTTATTTCATAACCGGTACTACCTTTGATTATTAGGTTTATATGCAAACTAGAAAATCCATAAACTAGTTAGGTTACCATTTTAACCTTCGTCTATGTACTGATACTTCTATTTAAGAAAGGATTAAGGATTCTTTATAGTACTTTCAAGTTCCTCGCGGGATGTAATGTTTAGCAAGCTAGACTCACAGACCATTGATTGTGACTTACTTTCTCAAGGGATGTTACATAATTCTGACGAAAGCTAAACTTTGTAAACAGCAAATAGAATGAATCAGATCTTATATGATTCTCTTTGATTTAACCCAAAGATATCGAGACATATTGGCAACAAACTTTCTAAGGCGAGTCGGTTTCGAATCCAAGATTATTTTGTTCAAGGTTAATTAAACTGAAAATTCATTTATGGGTATCGTATATTCAGAGATACTAGCATTTCATCTTTGGAGATTAAACTAGGTTCCAATCCGAATTGTTGAAGAAACAAAGAAGATAATTTCTACTAAAATATGTTAATCAAACGAAAGAAGTATCTTTACGTAAAATTAAAGAATGCCTGCAGTAAGTGTTTTTAATATCTACGTTTTGCACAAGAGCAGCGTTTTATGATTGAGGCTGAAACATTATAATCATAATGATCTGCGAGATATAAATATAAGTTAAAACTTTCATAAGTATTTTCGCCAATTTTTTCTTTATACGAAAGAAAACGAAATAGCGGAACTTTTAGAATTCAATGTGTAAATGCATGTAACATGAAAGGTCGAAGAGTGTCTGTCTGCCAGATTATCTTGGCAAATTGCCTCGAACGTTTCGTTAAATGATTAAAAACAGCCTGAGAGAAAGGAGTGTTTACGCAGAATGGGAAATATGTTTAGATTTTAGTTAAAATAAGTTTGTTTGTTGATTTTAAGTGAATATGTCAGTGGTTACAAATTGGAGCAAGCTAATTACTATACTTCCACTTTAGTAGATAAATAGATAGACTGATAGCAAACGTGACAGAGAGAGGAGAAGAAAAGAGAAAGAAAAGAGTGCGAGAAAGAGGTAGAAAGAAAGAGAGTGAGAAAAAGGGAAAGAAAAAGAAAAAGAGTTCTTTTAGCGATGATCTTCTATTCCAGGATATTAGTGGTGGAAAATCTTTATTGATTGACTGATTTTAACGACATGTTAGTACATCTAAAATTATTGCATCTGTAGAGGTTAGGGAATTGCGTTCATTCTACTTTCATATTTACATTATGTGTGGTTGTTTCTTGATAGATTTTGTGGTTTGGTTTTGGTTTTGATTTTTCTCAAGGTCCTATGGAATAATTTGCGAGGAATAATGTATTTTAAGGTAACTGATTATAATAATTCTTTGTAAAAAATTATAGCTGCAAGAAATCAGTCTTAATACAAATAATTTGCATGCAAATGAATAGTTTCCTGTATTTACTTCTAGCATTGACCAATCGGACGCAAACAGGAATAACTAATTTGGGTCAGAGTGAACCTGGGAGTAATGACAATACAGAGATACTTCATACTCTGCGGAGCATTAAACCTGGAACCTTCCATTAGATGGTTTTGTATCATAATCAGGACAGCTCTGTTGGTGGATGGAGGAGATATTACCCTTCTTCATAGACTGCACTCAGCGTATTCTAAGCCCACCAAGAGAAAGATCTTTTGAGCTGAAACGAGGTTTCAGTGTGAATCGAAATAACATAAAAAAACAACTCAGCAAGAAAGCATTGCTAAAATAGTGTTATATCGTAAAAGAATTGTCATTACATGGGATATTAGTGCCATCAGTTGTTTCAGAACTGAGTATATATATATATATATATATATGTGTGTGTGTGTGTGTGTGTGTGCTTATATATATATATATATATATATATATATATAAGACAAACACAAGAAAACTCAAACTTGGTTAAATTGTCACTATAATTTTATTTTGGCGAAAAATATCATTATACTCTTTGACTCATCAGATGACATCACACGTCTAATATGAGAATGATATATATATATATATATATATATATATATATATATATATATATATATATATCATAAAATCAATAAGTTTTTAAAATATTCTAACAGGCGCATAAATTGGACAATGTACGGTTATAGTTTGGAGTATAAACCCTATGAGCCATTAAATTCAACCTTATCTCTCCTGCAAGGAAAAGAATATTTTTCTGATGTTGGATTCGTATTTAAATTTACCTTTGAAGAACTTAACTTCGTCTGGATTTAATACTCAACTGGATTATATAATATTTATTGACAGGAGGTCAAATACCAGCTAACAGGAACTAAACTGTATTCCCAAGTTTATTTTTTGTTTTTTGTATTTAATATGTCACAGCTTCCAACTCAATGGCCTTCTTTCTCTACGCCGTACATTAAAATTACGCACAAATATGCCTCTCAGAACGACTTTCCTTTGTTTTCTGTTTTTCTCTTTGGTAGTAAAAAGAAATTCAAAACGAATTCCACGTTAATTACATCTTTCAATTTTCCTTTTCTTATGATCAAAATTTAAAAAAAACAGAAAAATACTCTCAGTACATTACATCAAAATGTTTTTCTCGTAAATCTTTACATCTTACTGATTTGTGCTTGCAAACATCACATTTAATAGGATTAAGAGGACATAATTTCTTTCCTTCCTTTTTATATTTTTTTATTCCTTTTGCGACATAAATATCTTTTAACGTTTACATAATGGAGACTTGCCATTAGGCACCATCTTTATTGCATACCAGTTAATTTGAACACCTTTCATGTGTGAATGCATTTATGTTATATTCCTAGATAGGAAATTTCTATTTATAATCAAACCACTGTGGCCTTTGCGCACAATAGACATAGACTGCACACAGGATGTAAAATGTAAATAAAACCTGAATAAACAAACATTGTATTTTTATAGATATAGTCTGCTAGTTCTTACTTATGGCACAGTAGTTAGCTAAATTGTTTTGCAGATCAATTATAACCGTGTAGTAGATTCGATTCTCGCTAGATACGCAATATTTGCGGCCTTTTGTAAAATCTAAACAACTATTAGTATTTTAGCGTGGCACATGTGATATAATAGTTTGTGAGCTAGAGTAGTACTAAGTTCGATTCGCATTTAGAATCCTATACTTCTAGCATGGTGACAAAATAAACTAAGCTTACCCACATATTCATTTGGAACATAGTCGTTGTTTACGGGTTAATAAGTTAGTTTGTAGATTAATTACGAATAAATTCGGTTTTCACAATGTGCTCATTTCATTCGGCCTTGTGCCAAATCTAATCAACTCTTGTGAATTAACAGAGAGAGAGAAACAGGGACAGACAGAGAGAGAGAGAGAGAGAGAGAGAGAGAGAGAGAGAGAGAGAGAGAGATCTAAGTTTTAATAGCGTAGATAAAGAATCAACGGCGCTTGGTGACAGTTCCTTGCCGATGCGATTATCAGACAAAGCACCTTGACTCTATGTCGACTTAACAAAAATTTAGATTTATGTATGCACATTATCTCTAATACTGTACACGCTATCTTTACATATAAAAACAAACCCCATAACTCTGTAGATAGATAGATAGATAGATAGATAGATGTGTGTATGAGTGAGTAAGGAAGGTTAAAATACAAAACAGCCCGGTCAGCGTGATATAGAATAAACCAACTGCGCTATAAGATCCCCTTCCCTTCCAAAAATGAGTGTGTACTGACTATGACTCTGAACTACGTATGGTGGTGAGGCTCCTGGTCGGGATTGTTGAAATGTAGAATATCCTTCCATCGTCATTATTCTTTGGTCCACTTTGACCAAGACTGCTACTATCTGGTATGGTCCATTTCATGGGGCATATAGAAAGATCTGTTTGAAAATAATTTGTATTAGATTGGAATACTTGATATGATATAAGTTTGCACAAATTATTTATTCTAAAAATAGTATATTGAAACTATTGTGGTTTATCTAAAACTGTTAAGACCCTATAACAGCATATAAATAAATGATAATGATTAAATCGGAATAGTTACTTTAAACCATAAAATGTTGGATAAATTATTCGTATTAGATGGGAATAGTTTTAAAAAAATATTTTGAGCAGACTGTTAGTTGTAGAAAAGAATAATTGACGCTATGACTGTGTGCAATCAAATAATCACGGATAGAATTTATTTCTTAAAAAACACATTGAACCTTTAAATAAAGCATTTTTCAGTATCAATAAACCATAGGGAATTGATAAGGCGTTTACCAAATAAATCAAACAACTCAAAACAGAAATATCTTGATCCCAACTGTATGTTACACGCTTTCCTGATCATCAGGAGATAATGATATTTTTGATTTCTATTTCAAAATCATTGTATCTTTTCCCTTTAAATCACTGAGAAACAAAGTCACCAATACATGATAAAACATGACAATACATGACAAAACATGATAATCATTATAATTATTAAAGTGCCCTTAATTTAATTTCTTTGAACGAAGTGATAAATTATCAATATTAAAATATTATCAATATCAAAATAAATTTATGGTGAATACTGTGCGCTGTTACAGACAAGACTGCCATGCAATAGTAAGTTACTTTTTATATTTTCCAATATTATATATATATATATATATATATATATATATATATATATATATATATATATAATTAAAAAAATATATCATATAGTATCATCGCCCTGATGATGTTTTAGTAAGAAACCGAAACATTAACATTGGGAAAGAATTCAACTATAACTAAGATTTATTCTCGAATACCTTGTTTTTTATTATTTGTATATTCACACGTATATATATATATACATATGTGTATATATATATATATATATATATATATATATATATATATGTGTGTGTGTGTGTGTGTGTGTGTGTGTGTGTGTGTGTGTGTGTGTGTACAGACCATATGTGTTGGCTCAAAAATCAACTTAAAAAGCTTAATCCCACGAAAGCAAGAGATTGACTGATACGTCATACATGAATTAACTCATATTAAAAGGGGACGTTAAAGCTGTTGCTCATCGAACGGGAGAAGTAATACCATGAACAAATGTTACTGGAGTTAACTTGTTTGATGATTCTAACTTCTATCAATAAACAATTCTTACGTATTGAATTTTTATTACCCAGACGCATTTTTAATCGTAAAGTGATAGTTCAACATAAATAATTCATAAAATACAAGGTAAAATCTATGAAGTGGCTTCTTACACAAACAATTATCAACAAGACTACTTCCACTTACATAAAGGTGTGTCGAACTCGACATGTCAATCGTTTTATAAATATTCTTACAAAAATGTGTGAGACTAGATTTAATTGTGTAGTTAAAAGTCACATATTGCCTACTATAAAGGCAAAAACTTGAGGCAATTTGCTTTATTGAATAGCTATGCTAGCAGATCTTTGAGAGAAATTTTGATTCTCATTCAATGCTCAAGACATTGGGTGAAAACTGATATAAGCTTATCAAATGACTAAAAATTAAAAAAAGGCAACTGATAATTTTTCTCTTTGAACAAATGAAATTTGTTATCCTATATTTGGATTTTTTATTCAGTTCGTTGTTATCCCAGTGGGCAGGGCTTAGACCACGCTGACTCTATCCTTTGTGGAGGGGTAAGACCCCTCCCCAGAAAAGGAAATGTCCCGAGTGTAACATTAAATTGTAACTGTTTATAAAGCTCGACTTCTTGTGTTCTGAAGAGTGTTGAGTCTCTGTTCATTGACATTACTCCCAATTCCACTTAACCCGGAGTGGTAGTACTTTTTTGGGAAAGGTATAGACACCCTTATCCTCCCAGCTATGTGTTAAATAGTACCACTAGTGTTCTTCTAGGAGAATGGCTTTGGCATTAAATAACCTACAAAGGTTGATATGCTATTAAACTAAGAAACCAAACCAAACCAAACCTACACGTGTTGATATGTCGTTAAAATCGATAAAAAATCATTTACATGGTTAAAAGGAAGTATGTAGTTATTCATGTTCCAAATCGATCAGTTAAGAATCTTTCAAATTGAATTTTCGATTGAAGTTACTGTATATTTTGCAATATCAAATTTTCTGGCAATAATCCTTATTAGCACTTCAGAATTACATTGTGGACGATTTACACACCGACATAAGCAGTATTAAGAATGGTTTCTAATATAGAAGTGGAAAGATATCATAAATAATTAAATTTGTAATAGAATTGAAGTAATAACGTTTATTATTAAAATTGTTTACGAGCATAAAAAGAATATTGTAAGATGTACATTCATACAAGTAACATGAATATTTGACAAATATGTCTTTGGTCTTTTTTCAATGCGAGAGAAATGAGCATGTCTACATAAAGTAGCATAACCTTCGAAAGCGCAAAAGAGTTATTCTTAATGTGACATCCATAAATTAAGCTATACTTTATGCGATATGCAAAAAAATATATTAGTGTTTATGTAAGGTACATATATTACGTGTAAAGTCATATCGATTGAAATAAAACATACTAACGTACACACGAACACACAACTCTATATACTTTTATTCAAGAAAATAAATATATGAATGTGCATATTTAATTTTCCTCATTTATAGTGAAATTTTGTGCATCAATGTGAATTCTTCGCTTACTGCCAAAATTTATTATTTTGTTTGTTTATTCAAAAGAATATAAATGTCTACATCACAATGATTCTAATTCTGGTAAATGTATTACCTTAACACAGAAAAGATGGTACATCGTACCAGGACTTTTGCATTGGTATTATTGTTAAAATGCTCTAACTTAGAGAAAAAGGACAATTACTATTGACTTTATGCAAATTTTTGTCGACTTTCCCTTATTTATGTATTTGCAATGAATTATTATATAAAATTCATTATAAGGACATGATATGGAATTTAATATACTATAATTATTCTTCTTATACAAACGCATGTATATGTTATGTGTACTTTCAATATATATATATATATATATATATATATATATATATATATATAGTATATATATATATAACCTTTCAACCTGAGATTCAAAGGGAGGTTATAGTAATTTTTGTATCGTCACATAAGGAGAATGTAAACCTCAACCTCACGAACAGACAAATAGCATAAATAGTTATTAAATTTCAATGTTATCGTTTTACATAGGTGTAGCAAATTTAATTTGAGAACCGCAATGCTGAAATTTTTGCTAATAAAAACTACTTAATAATATTCCCTTTGATTCTCTAATGTTTCAGTAGAAATAATAAAATCTCGGTTTCTTTGATTTAGAAGAAAATTATTCTTTATCTAAAAAAATGTCATTCATGAAGATAAGAAATGGACAAAATTAGTAAAACTGCTCAAAAGAGCAAGAGAGTTTATGTGATATGCGTATATTAAGTCATTCTTCATGCAATGTACATATATTAAATTATTCTTTATATGATATGCATATGTTGAGTTATTTTTCATATGATTTGTATATCAAGCTATTCTTCCTGTCTACTTTATATATATATATATATATATATATATATATATATATATATATATATATTGTTTATGCATATATTTTTGACTGAGGATGTTGTGTGGCTAAAGTGAAATATATCCTTTATGTTTCAATCTGTTCGTTTAGAACCTTTCCAAATTATCCTCTTTTGTGTCTGTCAGATTAAACGGATGTTTCTACTTGCATCATTACCTAGTAATATCTATTTTGATTGTATCATGTTCCACTAGATATAATAAAACCTTTATAATTTTCGCTTAGAAGATTTTTTTTTTCTTTTAAGAGTTAGGGGTATACTTAATTATAGACGATACTGTATAATTGATCTTACTGAACAAAACAAATATATCAGCTGTACAGTGTAGCTACTGTCTAGCGATTGTTAGAATTTTAAACTAGCAAATCATTGTTTTTTTCGGCTTCAAGAAACGCTCCATTAATCTGAGTTCTTTTTTACAGACACTGTTGCGATCAAATATTTTGTCCTATCGATTTCGTCTGATTTCTCGTAGCTGTATTAATATTGAACGAACCAAATTGCAGTTGATATTCTCATTGAATTGATTTTGCAATCAGAACGATATAATGACAGTAATGCGTTCGATACATTTAAAGAATATTTCTAATTATTGTCAGAACCTAACTTTCACATGCAGACTAACCAGAACGACATTTTCTCGCTAAAGGCTTACCGATTTTAAATTCCTGGCTATGATCGATCACTTTATTCATAGATTCATTTTAATGGTATATCAACCCCTCTTCGGTTGTTTTATGCTTAGATGTAAAGGAAATGGGGTCATTGTACGTTCTTACATTTTTCTGTAATTGTTTCTTAAGTTTTTTCTTCTTTTCTTTTTTGCACACGGTTATGTAATATGAATTTGCACACAGTTGTATCGTTTAAGTATTCCTATCTAATACTAACAATTATTTGGTTTCAAATAATTTTTCTCTTCAATAAAAGTCATTTGTTCTTAAACATATTGTTTCAAGTAACTAATAATAATTCTTAATAAACAATTATAACTGTTCTTAAACAAATAATTTAAAATTAGATGATAGCAAGTATTCTATCAAATCCTAAATAATTTTCACATTGATCTATTTGAGCGATAGATGAAAACCCAGCATGTACAACAATTCCGGGTCAGAGTGGACCTGGAAATAATGGCAGTGAAGGAGTACTCCACACTCCTCAGATATATAGATCTTTTAGGGTGGTTTTAACTCTCCGTGGGGGGATGCAGTCAGCGTATTGCAAACCTAACCAACACTGATATAGCTTTGTTCTAAGAGGAAAATACATTCATACATAATTGATATATCCTCATATTTCATCATTATTTTACTCTTTTAAGAGTTTTTCACACCAACATTGGCAGATAGCTTTTTCACAAGAGCTTGAGTGACAGCCAGTCTCCTCAAGTCTCCAGAACTCTTCTCGGCATCTTGGCCGATCTTGATAATGCTGTAGTTTGGATGGTCTCCACTTGACCACTTATTATTATTATTATTATTATTATTCCAGATTGGTTATCCGGACGCAACTCGTGTAATGTGTCTTGGAGAGTAATAGCCTCACGATGCTTATCCCAAAACAGGTCGAGTTTTAGTCAACATTTTCTCTCTCCTAGACCAAGTTTAAAGAGCACAATCTACCTTTCTAATTACCCTTTCCCAGTGCTAAACGAAATGCACATAGCCTCATTCAAGAATTGAACTTAGGTAGACGAGTCCATTTTCTACGAAGATACTCATTATTCGATAAGTGCCGCCATATATATAATATATATAGTAACACACGACAATTTGTTATTTCTTCACGTTAAAGAACAAATGTAAGAAAAGTTTCTTTTTAACAAAAATAAATTGTTGATTGTCTTGAGTTTTAAAAAAATAGTTTTCTATTTAAACTGTAAAAAAATCTAAACATGCATAGCTACTTAGACAGTTTTCTCAACTACTAGTCACACTGATTTGATTGTCTGTTTTTGATTTTTTTTTTTTTTACTCTGGAAAAAATCGAAATTCTTTAAAAATTTTTTTAGATAAGATGAATAAAATAAATCTTTAATAAATCAGTTAAACTTTATTTTATCTTTTAGATTGAAATCTAAAAAGTTTTAAAAAATATTCTTATCTTCAGTCATAGACATTTGACTAGAAATGCAAGCTCTTACGAAAGTGCACAAAAAGCTGATATAAAAATTGTTTGTTTCCAATGTTTTGAACATAGATATTTTTATCTGTCTTTGGTGACCTCGAATGATCGCTGATGTCAAGCTCACTCAGCCAATGTCATAGATGATGGTCCTGTGACTCTTTCTGCTAAAATTATATCAATACGTCTGGTTGTTTCAGCGTGAATTTCTCACTAACACGATCATTTATTAGTATAGATTTGTAATTATATATATATATATATATATATATATATAGTCATCCACAGACAGACAGTTCTATCAGAACTCTTCAGTGTGGCTAGACACGTAGGACGCTCGAAGCCGGATCGAAACCCATCCAACTTTACGTTAGACTAAGTCTCAAACCGCTCGGCCAACAAGCGTACCACATTTGGTCTACGGAATTGTTAAGGTATTTATTTAGCAACAGCAGGAGCCGTTACATTCAAACCTGAATCTTTCGTGAAATAAGGAGATACGGCCTTTGGTCTAGAATCGCCGTAACCAAACTTGCCTCATTTTTTTATTTTTTTATTTTCTTACTTCGTGACCTGCCCTAAGACAAGAACAGATTTTAGCGATAAGAACAGATTAAAACACACACACACACACACACACACACACATATATATATATATATATATATATATATATATATATATATACGTGGATTAATACGTGGAACTTTCATCTTATCTCCTAGGCCGAGGAACGGGAATTTTTCGGTCTGTTTTGTGTCTTCAAAATATTATTCTTGTATTCATCATTCAAGAGTAGCTTCAGGCCAAAACTTGGAATGCAAATTTTTCGTGGTAACAATTTTATTGCTTATGGCACAATACAATTATATATATATATATATATATGTGTGTGTGTGTGTGTGTGTGTGTGTGTGTGTGTGTGTGTGTGTGCATAAATAGATTAAAAACAACTTGAGTTTTTTTTTCATTACAGTGCTGAACATTAAAAGATATAGCCACGTATACGAGTTAAGATCTTTAAATATTACGATTCTTTTCTTATCAAGGAAACTATTATCTAACTCATCTGATGATTATGAAAATCTCATGAAACTGATGCAAAGAAAATGTTTGTATATAATATTCTCTTTTATATTCTTTTTATCGACGACTTTAACGGGATTTGAAGATGTTCCCACACACACGCGAGCGTGCACACGCACACACGCACAGACACAGACACACGCACACACACGCACACACACACACACACACACACACATTCTTAGATTGATTGAGCAATTGATTTGATATTCCATGGAATTTCTATCGGTGCTTAAATATAGCTTGGCACTTGCGGTACTTGCCTACCATTTTTTTTTAAATAAAAATTGTCTTTTAACGAAAGACATTAGAATTTCAACCTTTCAAGTGGAATATGTTATCAAAACGAAAATTATTAGTCATTATTTATAACTAATCTCTAGAGTATTGAAACTTTGTAAATAAATATATGAAACGTAAAAGCCCAAAAATAAGTATTGGGAAGTGCAGATTCAATATTGTTTTTTGTTCATTCAAAAATAAATCAAAATTGTGAATATGTACATATATGCACATATTAATACTATTGGTCTAATCTACATAATAACAACAAAAAATGCATCTATATATACAACCAAATCCTAGTTTACAAAGTAAACGTGAATGATAAATTGTATATAGACAAACAAAAATTTGATTTTAATGAATATTTCTAATTATTCGGTTTTAATAAATATGACAAAAATTCCGTCAATAATTCGTTTAAAAACATATTAATAAAAAAAAAAACTATAAATCTATTCTTTACTGCCTAATTCTAATTGGTAATTTTGGAAAATTTAGCAATAAAAGCCTGGAGTGATGGGAAGAGCTAGAATCGAAGCTATTCTATTCTTCGATTATACCCCTTCTGTTTCAAATAAGTTTAACTGCAAATTCAAGTTTGAATAATATTAAATCCTATTTTTCATTTTATTTTTTAATGTTCTTTTTATATATTTATTGCTTTGCCCATTATTAACATTTTTTATGTATTTACACATACACAAAAAGCAATAAGCAAATCGTTTTGAGAAAGCAATAAGTGTAATTTAGTTCCCTGCTGTTTGATTTAATTAAATAATCAAATTAGGCGAATTTATAAAAAGAATCAATCAAAATAAAACAAAAATAAAGGTAATCTTTTTATATCCTTTCTTATTTAGTTTCACCAGTTTTTCTAATTTAATAAAATATTCTATAGCGTCAAAACTTAAATCCTTGCATCAGTATTCCTCTCCAGGGTTGCCTCAGGCACTGAGCGATAAACCCAACCCTTACACTTCGTAGACGAAAAGAAGGTTCTGCCTGGGGAGAAGGTCCACAGCAACTAAGCTGATATTATTTCTCATCGGACCTTGCGTGAAACCCAGATATAGGGCATTAAGAAATGACTTTATTGAATAATTCACTGTTCAGTGGTAATTGGTGAGCAAGGCTAGTCAGTACCAAAACTTAAACTTCATTGTTTTTTTTGATTTTTTGTTTTTTGACTTGTTTTGTTTTTGTATGGGAGTGCTTATATAGACTTTTAACTTGTAATTTTAAACTAAGATTTTATTTTTTACGTTTAAGTTGTTTTAATCTACAATTATTTCAAAATAATGTGAATTCTCAATATGTCATCTTAACCGACAGATTTTAAAACAGCATGGTTACACGATGTTTAGTGGGCTACCTCTACCTGGCCACCTCTCCATGATACTGTCTGGACATAATAAGTAAATAGTAAGCAAACCAGTGTCATTTTCAATATACCAGAGTCACTAAATAAACAACAGGAATTTGTGTATTTATCGACTAACCTATCTTTAAATGAGAGTCATTGAACGAATTAGAGAATTTTTTAAAGCAATTATTTTTCAATTTTTTCCATGAATGCAAACTCGTCTTCCTTGGAATTGACTTATAGCCGATGAATGAGTGAAGTGTGCTGAAAAGAATGTTTTAGTCACAAAATGTTTACATATACGCAAATAACGGATTTGTCACGACGAAACTGATTGGAAAAGACAGTTCACGGAATAGAAAGACACTCACTCTCAGGTAAAAAAGAGAAGATCCGGGCCCAGTGGTTAGTAAAGATGGTCATGCTGACAGTGTCCTGGAATATTAAGGGGCTTATCTCTATTGATTTCTTTAAAGTTGCAACTGTAAACAATGTTTTCTATTGCTCACTTCCACGGCAAAATTCACCTCACTTATTGAATGATCATCGTATATCCTGTTGAAACTAATAAAAAAAATATGCAGATTATACCATAGTAAGTAAATGGCTGGCAATTAAATTAGAGTCTTCAAATAAAATACTTCTGAAACAGCTTCCTTAAGACCCTTTGAGGAGTGTAGGGCTGCAGCCACACCGGTTCAGTGATAGTGTTACAATTTCAATCACAAGTATTTTTTTTCTTGAATGAAGTTAAAAGCCCTACACTTTTAGTCCTGAATTCAGAGAAATTTTATTTCAAGACCCACTGCCTTGCCAAGGATACAAAAAAAAAAATGCTGCTCAAATATTTACGAAGAGTATAAGTGGAAAAAGAAAGAGTTATACCTGTCCCAGGACATTAACAAAAAAAAAAACACGAAATTCTTCCATCAAGATTTGAACGCTGTAAATCAAATCCACTTTCCTAAGGCCATGATTGTTTAGCCATACTATTCAATATTCCATTTATTTTATGTAAATTCCCATCAAGAGAAATTTGACATGGCCCAAGAGGTGGAGAACACGATCATCGGATGAGAAAAAATAGCATAAAAAATGCTGTAAACTCTCCTAAACTTTATATGCAAGACATAAATTGTTATATTCCTTCGAATAAGGAAAGTAAATCTAAGCAACTTAACGGAAAAAAATGTTTAAAAAATCAATAATGTCTGGACTTCGTTATGAACTTCCCAAAATATTGCTTATATATACAACGCATATATATATATACAGACAAAAATCCAACAACACACAGGCACGCATATACACACACACAAACACACAGATAGATAGATAGATAGATAGATAGAATAAGTAAACGTAAACTGGCATTGCTTCCCTATCAGGATAGGTTCATCAGAATTGAAATTTTATTTCGTAAAAGTCTTCTTGTTATGAAAAGAAAGAAGTGAGTCCCTGTTCTTCTTTTCTTATAGATATCCCGTGTTGTATAAGTTTAGGACCTTTTTACATGAGTTCTATTAAGATTTTTCTCTCCCATATACTTCAAGTATTCACTTGGAGAGTACAGCGGAAACATAGTTAAAAAACTGACAGTAAATTGATGTTAAAAGTTTCATAAATCAGTGTAATTTCTATACACCATTGATTTGATAAATTGAGTTCTTTTTTCTAATAGTAAAAACGCGTTAGTTTAAATCAAAATTGTATTCATGTGTTGTTTTTTTTTTGTTTTTTTTTTATGTATCATAGAATTAAGACAGTTTTCAGTAACATATCCTCATTCTTTTGCAAAATTAAACCACCAGGAATTTGGGATGAAAAAAACGTTAACAACAAAATGAATTAAATAAAACAAATCATATAATAAGGTCAAAACAATAACCAATCAGAATTTAAAATATAACATGTATAAGCTAAATTTTCTCGTACAGTTGGGCTTTATACCATATCTTACCTTTCACACATACACACACACACACACACACACACACACACACATATATATATATATATATATATATATATATATATATATATACATATATATCAAAGTTGATAAACGAAAACACTGACAAAAGATTTGATAATGCCATTGTGTGTTTTGGTTTATTCACTTTTACACGTTTTTCTCATCTAGCCAGATTTACTAAAATCTACCATTTCTCCAAATATATATATATATATATATATATATATATATATATATATATATATATATATATATATATATATATCACGCTACTGCGTTCACTTTCTTATGAATACCTTTCTGAAAGATATAAACTCTCTTATCCCCTTCATTGAAAGGTTGAATAGCACCTCAAGAGTTCATCTACAAGGAGGGTTTTGGCAAAGAATAACCCTCAACAATTGATATGTCATTGAACCAAGAGACCGAACTGAAATCGCTGTATACACAAATTTATATATATATATATATATATATATATATATATATATATATATATATATATATATATGTGTGTGTGTGTGTGTGTGTGTGTGTGTGCTATTGTAAACATTACGTAATAACTGAGAAAAATTTAAAATATCTTTTTTAGATTTATGTATCCACAGAAATTACTTGGTAAAGAGGAATAAAAAGTCGATAAAATCACTTATGAAATTGTAATCTATGTTTTCCAATAAAAAGATAGAGTGATACCTTGATTCTAATCAAGAATGAATTTAGATCATTAGCCTTTTGAAAAAAAACAGCGCAAATATTTGAAAGTATAATATGGTGAAAATAGACCCGATTAATGCAGTCATGAAATGTGTATACAAATGCAGTTGCTTTTTTTTACGAAATCAATGGAGGTTTGCAGCTGAGAGGAACTAAAAAAAGAGTAAACATTATTATTTTTTTTTTAATCATTCACTTTATGAATTCCCTTTTGATTTAAGGCTACGATACCTGGTTTTAGTGGAAAATAGGTGTTGCATCAATAAATAATAGGCAATTCGTAATTGGTAAAAACGTTTGATTAATATACAGGGGCGCGCGCACACACACACACACACACACACACACACACACACATATATATATATATATATATATATATATAAGTTTAACAAAAGTGTTGAGACAAACGAAAATGTTTCTTTGTACCAAATTTTTAATTTCTGAATGTTCACTGTTTAATTGATCTTAACTATATATATATATATATATATATATATTAAAAAATCTGCTAAAAGTTCGCGGACGAACAAAGAAGTCAATGACCAAGAGACATTAAACGTACTGGTCATTCAAAGTATTCATCATGCAGTTGAGCACACATAGGTAAAAGATTCTCAATTATTTTTAACCCTTCCAAAAGAATAAGTAAAATATTTCAAAATAATCTTACTTTTCTTGGGTTGGTCGGCGTTTTTTCGATACACCATTACACACACACACACACACACACACACACACACACACACACATATATATATATATATATATATATATATATATATATACTTTGTCAATTGACCATGTCAAACATTTTGGGTTATTTTAAGTCATTTTTGCCGGCAATTCCATAGTTTCAAGTAAGAATTATTATTATTATTATTATTATTATTATTATTATTATTATTATTATTATAGTCAAACATATATTTTTCATCCTAACGTCTTCTTTTGTCGCTGAACTTAAACTAACTTCTTTCCTAAGATTGCATATTTCGGACATAAGAAAATTTCACAACATAACGATCTATTTCATGATTCTATCAGCCTGTAAACTTATCCACAAATCACATACACACACACATACACTCACACTCAAAAAATATATATACATATAGTTAAACATAGTTACAGATAAGCAACAAACTGAAATGATGATTATTTATGATTGTATACTGCTCTGATTGCCAGCATACGAGCACTTTACTTTATCCAACTCTCTTAAAGTATTGTTCTTTCTTTTTTTTAGGCATATCGTTTTTCCTTATTCGCTGTTTATGTGTATATATATATATATATATATATATATATATATATATATATATATATATATATATATATATATATATATATATATAAACAGGCTAAAATCCGAAGAAATAACTATTGTGCCATTCACTCACTGATTTTCTTCCATAATAGACAGCTATTTTTTACTTGGTGTTGAAGTAAAAAAAATAAAAGAAAAAAAAGTGGGACAAGGTTGTATAAAAAGTAAGACACTGAGATGATATATATTTTTTTTCCTTTTCTCTTCGCCTCCTTTTATTATATATAAGCTCACGTGGTAAAAATTAGTTTTAAAGTAAATAACCCAACAAATAACTGAAGACTGAGCAGAACATTTTGCGTGAAATTCATGGTCGTGGGAAGTATGTTAAATCAGCTCAACCTATAAAGAGCACCGAACATTTTTAAAATTTTATTGCATTTTGATCAAACACTTTACTTCAAAATGTTTAATAATAATCATAATAAAATTTTAAAAAAATAATAATAATATATGTGTGTTATTTAATTCCTGGTAAAGGCAAAGATATTGAATGTAGATTTTATGTCAAAGACCCTTTTACTATTTTCTTGAAAAGCTCATTTGGCTGGAGCTGTCAAATGCACCGATTGCATCTCTGCAGAGGGGTAAACCCGCCACCCATCCGCCAAACGAGTGTCCTGGATATAATACTAAACCATCTGATTGTAAGCATCCAGTCCTGGAGCTCTTGGCAAGTTGGAGTACTCCTTCTCTGCCATTACTCCCTGGTCCACTCTTTCCTATAATGGTAGAACTTGTTAGGCGCCCATATTTAGACCAAATAGAACAATTCAATAGTTTGCTATACTTGAAATCATATCACAGGGGTAAAAAAACTAATTAATATTGAACTGAATTATTTGTATTTCATAAAAATACTTGAAATCTAAATGTGTACCAGCAAATGAGTAATGTTTAATAGAATTATTTGTGTGTGATGGCCATACTGGAAAACATCTATTGTCCTGGGTATGACATTAAACAGTATCTTGGAAATTGGAGAATGTAGAGTACCTCTCTATTACGATTACTCGTAGGTCCACTTTGATCTGGAGTTGTAGTATCTGTTAAAGTGCTATCTAGGGGATATGTAGAAATATTGAACCATTAACTATATTTAAAGCCATTTATCTGTGTACGAAAAAATGAATTTTTGGCTCGTTTTACAACGTTACCTATAAACTATTCGTTCACAAATAATACATATTTCATATATAAGCATAAACAGAATTTGGCATTAAATAACCTGGAAGGGTTGATATGCCACAAAACAACCAACCAAATGCCAACAAACCAACTAGACAAACGCACACACAAACAAAAAAACAAACATATAACTCACAATGTACGTGTGTACGTTTGTGCGCAGCCCATCGTTCATCAATTGTACTGGAATATATCTATATGGTTCTTTTAATATGGACTTTTGAAAATTGGTAATAATGAATAACAATATGATATTAAACACTAATAGCAGCTTATTTATCTTTCTTTCACTCTTTTAAACGGACGAATACCTATATATATATATATATCTTCATAATAATGAATACTTGAGTAATAAGAAATGTATACATTTCCTATGTTCATTATCATTATTTGAATCTTTATTCAAATCCAGCCTGATGTTTTTTTAACTAAAAGTGACTCGCATAAATTAATTTATAATCATTCAAATAAAAAAAAAAGCAAATGCAAATCTGTGAAGGTAGACGGTGATACCAATTGTAACTGGTGCACACAGAACAATCCCCAAAGGCTTCAGAAAGAGACAGGAAGAGTTGGAAATCGGAGGACGAATCATGACGATCTAAACTATAGCATAACTGAGATCCGCCAGAATACTCAGAAGAGTCCTGGACTCTTGAGGAGACTTACTATCACTCAAAGTTCGATAAAAGACCATCAACTAACGCTGATTTGAAAAATTTGCCAGAAATAATTATAATAATTGATTGTAATGTGAATATAGAGATTTAGTAAGGTATTAGGAAAAAAGACCAGTAAAAATTGCCACTGGAAAATTGGTTAATGTCATGCAGATATATAGCAACAATTCGTCAAGAGTCATACCGTAAACCATTAAGAACTACAATAGATCATGCTTTAAAGAAGAACAGTCCATTTAGCTGGGGCTGTATAATATGCCAACTACTTCTCAGCAGAGGAGTAAGACCCAACCTTTATTTGTGTCTCGGATATGGCACTAAACCATCTGATGATGAGGCTCCAGTCCTGGAGCTTTGGGGAATGTAGAATACCCCATAATTACCCTTACTCCCAGATCTACTTTGACCAGGAATTGTAATACCTGTTAGGGTCCTGTTTATGGGTAAAATAGAACTGCTTAACTATTTAACAGTGTACAAACGAATGACTGATGTTCAATAGAATTGTTAGCGTTATATTGCAATTCCTGAGACCATTTAACTGTGTGCTAATAAAACATTTTGTATTTGATAGGAATACTTGGAACCATTTAATTCTGTGGAAAGAAGTGATTAATGTTAGATAAAATTATTTGTGTTCGATAGCAATACTTGAAACCATTTAATTGTGGGCAAACAAGTTACCTCTGGATTATATAAACTGTTACCCACATAGTATTTGCTTAAAAATCATATATATATATATATATATATATATATATATATATATATATATATATATAATGGATTTGGCATTAAATAACCTACTAGAGTTGATATCCCATAAAACCCAACAAGCGAACCGCGAAAGAAGAACGCACATGCTTAGATATAAATTTCTTATGTAAATTAAAATTTAGGTTCTTTTTGTATCAAAACTCAACAACAACAGCATCAATAGTAAAAATAATATGCTATATTCCTGAATCAGAATCTGTCCCAGAAGACTAAACATTATGATTATTAATAAGAAAAAAATAAATTGTCATCCGGTAAAGTCTGCTGTTTCAGCGGAGCAGATGTGTGAAAATAAAAGAAAACGAAAGATAGAAAAGTACTTGGATTCTGCCATAGAGATGAAAAAAGCTATGAAACATTAAGATAACGACGACACCATTTGTAGTCCAAAGGTTTGGAAAGCAGATTAGGAAAACTGTCGATCAGTGGAAGAAATGAGATCATCCTGACCGCAGCAATATTACGATCGGCTTGAGGACTTTGAAGAGTTCTGGAGACATAAGGAGACTTACTGTCACTCAGACATAAGTGAAAAATACTAGTCACAACGAGTACGACAAACTTCCAAGAATATTACAACTACTACTTGTACTACTGTTACAGCTACTACCAACATTATTATTATTATTATCATTTACTTATTAGAGTTTTTCATATCAGCGTTAGCTGATGGTCTTTCACTGGAGTTTGAGTGACAGCAAATCCCCTAGAGTCTCCAGGACTCTTCTCCGTATTCTGGCCGTTCTCAATAATGTAGTAGTTTGGATCGTCTCCACTTCCAAGTCCTCCAGTCCCTTTAGTAATCCTTTAGTTACTGTTTCAAACGCACCAATCACAATTGGTATAATTGTCACCTACATGTTCCATAGTTTTTCATTATTATTATTTTTATCATTACTATTATTGGTCAACACCAGAAACAGCTGGGTTTACCGTAACCGATCAATATCAAAACTTTTCAGCAAGATCATTCCAGACACACATTTTAAGAAAAGAGTACCAAAATATTGTTTGTTTTTTTACCTACGCTGAGAAGACAAATACTTCATACTCTAATACCTGACTTTATTAACCCAGACACATCTTTTTCAAATAGTAATTTTGAAATATCAAAAGTATCCTAGACTTATAACCTACTCCATGCAAAAAAATGATATGAACAAAGCTTAACAGTGTTGGAAAGTGAAAACGTCACTTTTTTTCTCTGATTTCCTACATATTGAACGCACTATAAAAGCCAATATACCGCATATGCTAATAAAAGATTTAGATAATATCACTGTTATCTCGGCCATAATCAACCTAGCAACTGAAAAAAAATGCTCAAAGATTTTTCTAAACTTTCAATATATGAGGATTTGAAAATTGAAAAATGCACAAATGTCTTATTTAGCAGGACACATTGCGTAACGGTTATAGGCATTGGTTCCCTAAGCTTCTAAAGAGACAATCATCTGGAGGTTGCAGGTTCAATCCTGACTTCAGGCGAGTAACAATACAGGAATACTCAACACTTGTACCCGGTTATGGCTAACGGAATCAGAACAGGTGACCCCCGTGGATTCAATAAAGGACGTAGTTCGAAGTTCCGTGTAGGTTCCTAAGTTCGACAAACCCCTGAAGAAGGTCGGAGGACATATCGGCCGAAACGTTGTGGAAATAATAATAAGAAGAATGAAGACTATAGCCCGAAGTCCCTTCATGATAAAAATCATCAAGCTTCGTCTCAGAAATTTAGACAACTAATGTCTTATTTAAATACAACCTGTATTCCAGTAATATTAGGAGCACCTGGAGCACCTAATGTTCATGTTACAAAAATCCAACGGCGTCTATCTTTATCTAAAACACTAAAAATCGTATAAATGAGCACAATTCATTTCCTTAGAAAAATTCTCTCTACCTAATATGTTCATTAACTTGCTGTGGAAAATCTTCATTTATTTCAGGTTCCGGGTGAAAACTTGATTTTATTAAAGAGTAAATCAATATTAATATTAATAATAATAATAACAAAAATATTAATAATAATTATAATATCATCTAATTCTGACCAGAAAACTAAAACTTGTGTTAATCAACAAAAAGAAATGAACTTGTCAGCAAGTAGAATTTTCCGTTTCAGTAGACCAGAGATTGAAAATAAAAGAAAGCAAAAATATTGACAAATACTTGGATCTTGCCAGAGAACAAAAAACAATATGGAACATGAGGTTGACGATGATACCAATTGGGGTTGGTGAGCTTGAAACAGTCTTCAAAAGCCTAGAAAAAAAGACTGGAGGAATTGGAAATCGGAGGAATAATCAAGATCTTCTTATCAACACCAATGTTAAGATTGGCAAGAATACCGAGAAGACTCCTGGAGACCTGAGTAGACTTGCCCTCACACAGATTCCAGTGAAAGACCACCAGTTAAAACTGGTGGGAATTACTTGCAAATTATAATGATAATTCTCTTATGTAAATTTGCAAATTGAAATTTCACCCAACTGACAAATGGTATATGCACAAAATGAAACGCATAAGATTACCAAAATTAAATAAACAAAAATGGATCTCCCAATCAAGATCAGAATACCACGTCAAGATTTACTTAAGAAGAAAAGAACTTATTATCAAGTGATTTTTTCCCTTCCCGCGGATCACGAAATTAAAGTGAAGGAAGATAAAATGCAAGAAAATACAAACACCTTGCCAGAGAACTGAAAAAAAAAAGGAAACGGTGATACCAAAAGTAGCTGGAACCCAAGGAACGGTTCGAAAGATTTGGTTTGATTTCTTTGCGTAATCGCAAATCAACTTTCTTAGATTAATGCCAAAGCAATCCTTGCAGAACAGCAGGGATACTATTTAACCTATAGCAGGGGGGACATGGTGGTTCATGCCTTTCTCAGGAGTAGTAGTTCAAAAGTAAACGTAATAGTGTAACTAGAGTTCATACTCGCTTCCTTTGAGGCCGCAGTCCGACCCGTCAGCCATTACGCCACTGGGATTCCCAGCTCCACAAGAAGATAGAAAAGAGATTGGGGGACGAGACAAACGAGTACGAATTGTAAACATCTAGACCACAGCATTGCTCAAACCAGCTATGATACTTCGAACATATTTGTCGAACTGAAGAGACATGCTGTCACTCAAATTCAAGTGACAAATTACTCGTTAGAAATTGTGAGAAAAAACTCTCAAGGAGCCAAATAGTATCTTATAAAAGCTTATATCAAAAGAATTTACGAAAGTGTGCGTATTTTTCTGATATTTCGAAAAGTGCGATACACATTATCAAAAGTCTGCTCATGAAAAAGTCTAAAAACGGTCATGCGTAAATAATCTCGTGTGTTCAAGTGCGAAGTTTTGTTGAACACCATGTGCGAATTTTTCAAAATATACAGTTCGATAACAGAAAAGAGACAAATCGATAAGATTCACAGTGGTTTTAAAATGTATCAATTATTTTAGCCGTTGTGCAGGCCTTACGTTTATACATGAACTTTTATATTGTAAACAGGCTTATATATGTATAAATCTATTGACACACATAGAAAGACAAATGTGTCTAATATATTGACTTTTAAACATGCATCTCTGTATATGAATACATATACATGAGTAGGTGAATAGCTGATCTTATTAGTTAATACGAAAAAGCAGTTTCTGCATAAATGTCAATATATATGTGTATGTATATAAAGATATATATGTAAGTAGATAGATAGATAAATAGATAGACATAGAAATATGTATGTATGTATGTATGTATGTATGTATGTATGTATGTATGTATGTATGTGTAACAAGGGTTTTAGATTAAAGTAACCTTGATACATGTTCTTACATTACAAATACACGAATCGAATATTGCTAACTAAAGGATACAAGCTCACACACACAGACACAAACTTATGCAGGGATGTTCTTATATGTACTTGTGTGTGTATTAGCTATATATATATATATATATATATATATATATATATATATATATATATATATAATACACGTCTATTCATGTAGATACATTGAGATATATAATAACACACAATTAAAAACACACACACGTATATAAGATAAGTATATGAACTTCTGAGTCTACATACGTTGTGATGAACGTTAATGTGAATAGACAAGTTTGTAAGAATACACTTATTCTTACACACACACACGTACATATATATATATATATATATATACACACACACACACGTATGTGTCTGTGTGTATGTGTGTGTGTGTACGTCCTTGTAAAGCTGTGTTTATTTTCGAGTTTGATCGAAGATATTTAGTATTCCAATTATATCATTTATTCATTATTTTATATTTAATTATTTGGTCAGCAACAAACATGTTTTTCGGAATTTATTTTACTCAAAACATATATGAATAAGGTTATGGCTAATGGCATGCATGTATGCATATATATATATATATATGTGTGTGTGTGTGTGTGTGTGTGTGTGAGAGAGAGAGAGAGAGAGAGAGAGAGAGAGAGAGAGAGAGAGAGAGAGTGGGTTTGTGTGTGTGTGTTCTTGACTGTTTTTAAATGCCCTTTTAAACGGAAAATATTATCATGTATGCACATCTGCTGATATCTTCATAAACAAACATAAACAGGTATATATAACGTGTGGGCAAATATATATAGATATATATGCGTGCGTGAGTGCGTGCGTGTATGTGCGTGTGCATATATATGCAAGTGTTGATTGATTAATTAATGAATAGGTTGATGTGTGTGTTTGTGTTAATGTGTGTGGATTATAAGTAATCAACATGTGATTTGATAATTAGTAACCTGCAAACATGATTTCATATATATATATATATATATATATATATATGGTCTAGTTAATACGTGTTTATATTCAATTTCGTTAAATGTTTTTGATGCTTACAAAATGATTGCTCACACAATCAAAAGAATTGTTGACACAATACATATACAACGTGAAACGTCAAGACAGATTTTGAAGCCAACTGGAATAAATACTAAAATACAAACACGCACATATGAATAAGCTTACATAGATAGCACATTTATACAGACAAAGCTAGCTAGCAAGCAAGCTAGAAAGCTAGCTCACTGAATAGATAGATAGATAGATAGATAGATAGATAGATAGATAGATAGATAGATAGATTTTGAAAGCATTTAGGAATTGGGTTTTAAGTCGCGAGACTAAATTGGCATCAATACGCGTTTTGTATGGGAAACAGTGTAGAATACAGGAAGACAAAGATTAAAAACAAAATACTTCTATGATTATGTATTACTCAAAAACCCGTTAGAGTGTCAGCTTGTACATGAGACATACGAAAATGGACACAACATCGTAAAGATAATCCAGAGAGAAAGTGAAATACTTATTTTGTGTGTGGCTTTCTTTATTATATCTATATATTATACAGACGATAAAAGCCACTAGGAACAGATTATTCGGTTTACCCGAGAAGGAAAAGGATCTGACAGATGCAAGAGTAAACATCATTTTGTCCACCGTTCTTTTTTTTTGTGTTTTTGTTTGTTTTGTATTTTTTTGTTTTGTTTTTGGGGGGTTTTTTGGTTTGTTTTATTAGCTATGATTACCAATATATCATTTGTTGTTTTTTTTTATTTTTAAATACTTTTCTTTTTTTTTATTAATGACTACATCATCATTTTTATCACATTCATTCCAACTTCCTTTTTTACTTCTTTCATTCTTATTTTGTCTTTGTAGACCGGCCTGTGTTGCAGTGCTCTCCCATAGATCTCTGCTAATTCTTCGAATCGAACCAAATTCTTCATTTTTTAATCTCTTTTGAAGAGCCTTTGTATGATTGTTAATTGCTTACCATAGTCATGTTTCAATAATTTTGGATGGTGATGACGTTTGCTGAAGAGAATTCTAACCATTATTTTCTGCTTAATTTAAACGTTTAAAATTTTTGACATTTTCAAATATGTGTATTCCTCAAAGACAATAATCAATCTTTAAAAAATGTTTGCTAGAAACTTGTTTTATTTTTGTTATATTTATGTGTAATTCAGGAACGGTTTTAATTCTTTTAAAAATAAATCCCATTGATCATGAAATTATTTCTTTTTTCTTCTTTTTCTTCTTCTTCTTTCCTTTAGATTATATGCGAATATGATTTTACTGGAGAGTTTAACGATTGCGTAATGAGTTTCATGAGAGTATTTTTATGTTATTTTCATTATCATGTTCATTATCATTTAAGGAGGCTAATCTTTTGGTCTCATCGTCCAACTTCGCAAAGACAAAAAATCTAAAAGTTACACGGGGAGGTATGCAAGCGGTCAAACTGCCTAATATCACGCGAAGCCTTTTTTTTTCTACATTGATCCCATTTGTACTTGACAGCATATATTTATGTAATCTACATTCACTTTCTGGACTCTTAACCGTAATTTACTTTATATATATATATATATATATATATATATATATATATATATATATATATATATATATATGTATGTATATTGGCTTGTTTTTCACCAGAATTTATAAAGCGTACAGGAAAATAATCTTCTGCTAAGGCAGAATTCAGCATGGCTTGAAATAAATATTCAGGTAATATGCACAATTGTCTATATATATATATATATATATATATATATATATATATATATATATATATATATATATATATATATATATATATATGTACGTATGAACTCATGTCTAGTCATTATATTTCTGAATTTAACGAGTTGATGACATAACAGAAACAATATATGTATCTAAATGTTTAATTCAAGCAATTTGAACGAAGAAACACATTACAACACAAATGACGGATTTTTGTACAGTTTATTATGTAAACTAAAAATACTTCTTTTTTCATATTTTCTCTCTTGTTTGCTTATATATTTTCCTCGTGTGTCATAAAATATTTTTCAAGTTTTTTGCTTATGTCACGTTTTTTTCGCATGAGACTGCGTAAAATTTTGTGTATTTAACGTCCGAATAGCCAAGTTAGTTAATGCATTTTTTTCAGAGTCAAAGAGAAAAAGAGATAAATGGATAGATAGAAGTGACTTATTGCAAATTAAATCAGGGATCTTGGTCATCTCTGCATTATTATTAAATTTCTTTTCGTTATAATTATCAGAATAAATGCACTGTATTTGTTAGTTATCTTTTTTAGCAACTGCTTAGCTGAGAATATAATGTTGCTAAAAATGCACATAGAACGCGTATATTCACACACATACAAATATATTTACGCAGCGTATATATATATATATATATATATATATATATATATATATATATATATATATATATATATATATATATATATATACAATAAGCATACGTATATAAACATGTGTGTCGTTCAGTGCATATATTTATATATGTGAAAGTATATATTTATCTATACATTTACGCGGTTGTTGGCGCATTGCTTCATACACTCAAAAACACGGAGCACGCCCTCCATAAATACATATATATATATATATATATATATATATATATATATATATATATATATACGTATAAATTATTTAATATATTGATGTATAGATATACGCTTAGATATGTATTATTTAACTTTCGGACAATGCTATGAAACTTATAATAATGATCTTAAAACTTTATTCCTTTTTGGGTTCTATATATTTTAAGTCTTGAAACCTTTAAGCAACTGCAACCTTTCCTTCATTTTGTTATTACTCCTTGACTCTTTCAGACATCTGATAATTCACTCTCTTTCTTTCTTTCTTTCTTTCTTTCTTTCGTTTCATCTTCCTCTCTCGCTATCTATTTCACTCTCCTTTCTATCTTCTTCCTCTTGATGTTACTCATCCTCATTTTAAATTCTCAATCACACTGATTCACATTTCTTCTTCATATTTTTTCTTTTTTTTTTTTTAACGCTGCGGTATTTGTCATTTTCTCTTTTTAACTAAAACTTTCTCAAATCTCATTCACACTTTTCATCAACACGTTTTAAAATGAATTTTGTGGTTCGTTTGTCTTCCCTCGGAAAGGTTATTTTTATATTGTTTCTTTTCTCAAATCTTTAGTATAATTATTATCGTCATTATAACTGCCTTTAAAACTTTAAAAAGAAAAGTTAGTTTATTCATATTTCCACATATATATTCGTATATCTATATCTATATATATATATATCTACATATATATATATATATATATATATATATATATATATATATATATATATATATGTTTTGTAATACTTATCATTATTTTTTTCAATTTATTTAAAATCCCATTCTTTCACAATCTAAACTTATATTTCTCACGTTATATATATATACGTTAACAGCGTTCAACACAATGTATATTTTCTGATAGTTTTGCAGGATTTTCATGCCTTAATTGTTTCATTAAAGTTAGAGGCGAGGCAGATGGGCGTTATTTATTGTTTGTTAATCATTTAATAGTTAGTTTTTGTGTTTTTTGTTATTTTTTTCAGGAATTATTGTCGGGTCAAGGGAATGAGGGAAGGAAAATCAAATTTTCCCATATTCATTTGGCAATTTTTCCTAAGGAAAAAAAGCCAAAAAGAAAAAAATATGAAGAATGAATCTTCCATGATATTTTATGAGCTGACTTTAACAAAATTATAAACCTCTATAAACAATATTTATTTTCTTTTTGTTATCATTCGTTTAAACATTTCTTTGCTTTTCAAACTTTTAAATTGCATCCAGTTTTTGTATAATTCTTTCTTTTTTTTTTTTTTTTTTTTCATTTTTGTTCTTAGGAATAGTAACTTTTTAAAAAAATTTTAAATTCATTTTTTCAGTTTTAAAATTGGTTTTATTTATTTACTTTTTACTTACATTTTTCCTCTGCGGTAAATTTTAAAGATCCACTGTCTCTATTGGCAATAATATATCCAAGTTTGTTTGGAGCCCATTTCTCTCTCTTGGTTCAGGTATAATGCCCACCACAGCAATGAACCAGAAAGATGGGACAGTCATGATATATATATATATATATATATATATATATATATATATATATATATATATATATATATATT
This sequence comes from Sepioteuthis lessoniana, assembly GCA_963585895.1. NCBI lineage: Eukaryota > Metazoa > Mollusca > Cephalopoda > Myopsida > Loliginidae > Sepioteuthis > Sepioteuthis lessoniana. Next base: position 80,961,715 of record OY757911.1, read on the forward strand.
TGTAGTTTTTTTTTATTTGTGCTTTTGTGATGTTTGTTATTTTATTTATATTTCTGTTTTGAGATTTTTTTTCATTTAAGTTTATTGTTTATAAGTTATTTTTTCAATATTTTTTCTTTTGATTTTTTTTTTATTCGACAAGGCAATCATCATCATCGTCAGCATCAGTATTAGGAAATAATGATGACGACGATAATGATGATGATAATTTATATGATTAAACGCTACAAATTGTTCTCATTTTATTTTATGAGTTTGTCAATTTTGTTTTTTTTTTGTTTGTTTTTTTTTTTTACATTACTCTTTGATCATTAATGTTTTTTATAGTTTTATCACTATCATAGTTTTTTTTATTAATACTTGTAAAAAATATACAACAAAAACAGCACCTTGCAGATATTTGAAGCCTTACATTCAACTTCTTTCCTTATCTTTTTTTTTTTTTTTTTTGGATTTTGGGTTTGAGTTTTAAGTTCTATTTTCTTCTCCCTTTTCTGTTTACTATCCGCCAGACTGTGACGAGAGCACACCAATGCTATTGAGCCACCCTCGCAACAGCCACATTACACGTATTACACGCGCCATACGTAGTCTGTACGGTTGACTGGGATTTGGGCTTTTCTCTCTTCTTTTCTTTTGAATAAAGAAAGACGTTTCCTTTTCTTTTTTTCTTTTCTTTTTTTTCTTTTTTTGAAAAAAATATAATAGAAATATTTCCCCCAGTACAATGTCCTTTCTTTTAAGAAAAAAATCTTAATACTTCTTTCCAAATGCCTGTTTTGTTTGTTTATATTGTTATTTTTTCGTGTTTTTTTTTTTGTTGTTTTTTTTTTTTTTGTATTTGTTTTTGTCTTTTTTTTTGTTTTGTTTTATTTTTTGGCCTGGTTTGTAATTTTATTTATTTCATAAGTATTTTTTTTTTTTTTGCATATTTTTATTTTTCAGTTTTTTCTTTATCCCCGTCTTCTTAATGTTCTTGTTTTTGTTTTTTTTTTAATAAAAGTTCTTCAACTTTTTTCCTCTCCCTGCTTCTTCCTCTTCTACATTTTATATTTTTTTCTCATTTTCTTTCTTTTTATCGATTATTATCATCATTATCATTTTCTATTATTATTATCGATTATTATCGATTAACTCACGAGGTCTTTGTGTTCCATCATTTTGATGGAGCTCTCATCAATATCAGCCATGACATAATGGTTCTCAGGAGTTCGTCGTTTCTCTGAATGGTCCCTATCTTGCGGACCCATGGAGCGTTGTTGCCGGCAAAAAAAATGGAAGACTAAAATACAGAGCAGAAACGTGAGAAGAAACGTCCCGATGACGGCTCCAATCAGCTCCATCAGAGTGAAAAGAACGTCCGCCGTGAGGTCGGTCATGTTCATGGCCGACTGGTTCGAACTTCGACCGTGAGATTTCGGCAGGCTGTTTTCCATCGGAACAGTGGTCACTAGGTGCCGCGTGCTTGAACCAGTTGGGGGCCAGGTCACTTGCAATGTGAAGGTCACATTACCAGCCGGGTTGTTCGCGATGCACTTGTAACGAGCGTTGGTGCTAGAGTGATGATTGTGAATAAACAGTACCCCCTCTGTTGTTTTGACAGCTCTATCTTCGGAGGGCTCGTAGATTTCGGTCGTGCCGTCGGGCCGCTCCCAAAATAGCGTCGGCGACGGATCTGCTTTGGCCACACATGACAATTTGCCAACGTGCGGGCCAACAAGAACATCGACTCCTTGGAAAATTGGGAGTTGACATTGAAAATCTTCGATCGTTAACTTGTTGAAGGCTTTCGATTTGAGTCGCCGGGGTGTATGACATGTCAAAACAACGTCCTCCGGGAACAAACTGGAGTTGGTTACATACATCTGGTAGAGCCAGGCCAGTTCGCAGTTACAATGCATTGGGTTGTTCTCCAGACGTACGTGGCTCAACGTCTTGAACAGATAATACCATTCCTTGGGGAGGTACTCGAAATTGTTATCGTTCAACCAGATCATCTTTAATGTTCCATTGAGAGGTCGTATTGCATCTTGGGACATGTTATGTAAGCCACATTTCCTAAGGAACAATCCGACAGTTCGAAAACCGGTGAAGGCTTTAGGCGCGAACTGTATTCCTGGATTGCTGTTCAAAAATAAATGCTTTAGTGACAGACCCCTAAACGTGTAATCTTCAATATAGCGCAGTTTATTGTTGCTTAGGTCCAGCATGGAGAGGTGCCTTAGATCTGCGAAAGTGTCAAGCGTTATTACTTCAATACCACATCCGTCGAGAAACAGGTCTACCAAGTTAGGAAGGCGGGAGAAGTTTTTTCGCACCAGTACTTTATTGGTGAAAAGATTCTCGTTCAGGCTAAGTTGTCTTGTATCGCTTGGAATGAGATCTGGAATCTCAGTAAGTCCTCTTTTTGCACAGCCGATGTGCTTGGCCATAGCCTGACAGAAGCATACCTTAGGACAAATGTCCGCACAGGTCGGTTCGAACAGATGCAGGAGCAATAGGCATAATAAAGACAGGGTAGAGAAGGTTTTGATGCTGAAAGCTTTACTAATGAGACTTCTTACAAACTGCTGCTGTTGTTGTTGATGTTGTCGTTTTTGTTGCTGTTGTTGTTGCTGTTGTTGTTGGTTTTGTTTTTGTTGCTTTTCTTCGTTTTCTTTATCTTCTTCTTTCTCTGCTTGGTGATGGTGGTGGTGGTGGTGGAAGTTGTGGTGGTGGGGATGGGGATGGGGTTTTTCATGAATTTCATGTGAATAAGACTCGTGATGTATGTGTTGACGCTGGACTGCGTTTTTAATTTCGTGCGAAACAGTCACGTACGAATTACAGCCATTGACACTGGCCTTGTCATTTTCTGATTGATATAAGTTTCTTTCTTCATCGTTAGGCATATTCCCGTTAGAACTGTCAGTACTATTATTGTAATAGTTGTTAATATTATTATACATATTATAATTATTATTATCGATATTGTTATGGCTAATACTATGGCTAATATTACAGTTATTTTTATTTCTTCTGATATTGTTAATATTTTTACTTTGGTAAGTGCAGTTGGTGCTAGTGTAACGGTAATTCCTGTTAAATTTACGGTCGCAGAGAGACCCTAAAGAGTCTGCCGCTCTCTGCATCCTACATGACGTTAACGCCGATGTACTCGGCGCCGTCGTCAACGTCGGCGACGTAGGTAACGTCGGCGACGTTGACGGCGGCGGTGACAATGACCTCCGCGTCAGTGTCGTAGTCGTCGTTGTGGTGGGGTTTGGGCTGGTAGAAGCGTTGGATGCTGTTGTGAATGATGCTTTTGGTGCCATGGTAGCTGGTGCCGTACTTACGGGTGGATCCGAAGACGTTAACGGAATGACGCCGTCGACCACTTTGGGCTCTGTTTTCAAAACACGTTTTCTCACCGGAAGCTGTTTTTGCGGCATGGTTATTCCCGAGGAGCATACCCCTTTTCTACCACGTTGACTTTCTGGCAACACACCGGAGCTGAGTCTTTCGCCAATTATCTGCCCGCCGGCAATCGAAATTTAGGTGGGAACTGGGGGTGGCGGCTGTGTTATTGACAGTAGTGGTGGCGGCGGCGATCCCGTAGTGGTGAAGGTTTGAGGTGGTGGTGGTGTCAGAGATAGTTTTAAGGTCACAGCGCATCTTTAAACACCTTTCTCTCCTCGGCGCCTCCGCCCTCCTCTAAGGTTCGCATTTTGAAAACAATATATATATATATATATATATATGTGTATATATATATATATTAAAATGTTTACCAACGTTAAGAGGGCTAACGTTTGAAAATAATAACTAGTGTAATAATAAAGTTGTTATTGTTATTATCTTGTATTATTTTTGTTGTTCTTGTTTAGCTGGGACTTCTAATGATAACGAGTTGTTAACGATGGCGTGTGTTGTAAATATTTAAAGTAAAACTCAAGTTTTAACGACACTGGAAGGCGCCTGGGTAAATGTGTGTGTGCGCGGTAACGCTGAATGTGCGCGGTAACGCTGAATGTTACAAATTCTAATATTTTGTTTTTGAATAAATTGTTTTTGTTGTTGTTTTTTCTCTCTTTTTTTTATTGCTGTTTTATTTTGTTTGTTTACTTGTTTGCTTTTATTTATTTATTAATTTATTAATTTATTTATTCATTTTTTTTTATTTGTAAAACTGACGAAACACTCCGAACTGCTTAATGGGTTCTACAGTAAGTTCCTTGTGTAATCCAACAATATATTTTCACTGTAGCGTATTTTTCATAGATTGACAAATAAGTCCATCGAAATGTAAACATATAATCCTTTTGTTGTTTTTGTTTTGTTTTTTTTGTTGATGTTTTTTAACGTACCATATAAGTTTTGATTCTGTTGTAGTTGTTGCAGTGTTTTCTTTTGTTTTGTTTTAAATTTTTTTTCCAATTTCCTGGTTGGTAAAATATCCACACTGGTAGAAAATATAATCCGTTGGATCAAATAAAAACAATGTCCAAAAAGTCTTTCGTTCTGTACTTCAGTGTCCAATCTTTGAAAACACAAATGGAATGATAGATTATGAAACTGCTTATATCTATTTGTGAACGAAACAATTGCGATATTTGTTTGTTTGCTTTTGTTGTCTTCTTTTTTTCTCCTTTTTTAAAAATATTTTTATTGTTAATGTAGAACTTGTGTTTGTCTTGTAAACTAGTGTTTTATTGCATTTTTGTTTGATAGTTTAAGGAAAATAATTATTGGAAACTGAAATGACGTTATTATGAGTATTGTTAAAGGGGCATCTTAGGTGTATGATATTTTTATAACTATTTTATTTATTTATTATCTACGGGCGTGTATATCGATACACCGTCGTTTGTTAATTTATTAGATTTTTAAAGCTGCTTTGTTTTTGTTTGTTGTTTTGTTTCTGTTTTTTTTTTTTGTTATGTTTATGTAAAATAATTTATCGGGTGTTTAAAACAAAAGCAATACTGCTTAAGTGATCACAGAGGTCAATATACCGATAGAAAAAAATGGTGAAGGAATGACAAAATGATATAATAGGGAAAGATAAGATGCATATAAAACGATAAGAAACGAATATATTGACTAAGAAAGAAGAAAATCGATACTTTCTCTCTTTCTAGTCTTTTTTCTCTCTATTTTTTTTTTTCTGGGAAATGAAAAGAATATAGAAATTTGGCACTGAGAGTTAGAGCCCAAAAATGAGAGAAGTGTAATGAACAGAAATAAAATGATGGATAGATTTCGATAGATAGACTTTGGAGGGATAGAAAGAAGAATCGAGAAATAACGAAGAGATTTCACATCAGATCAGACGAATACCTGCGTAGTATCCAAGGGGAATGTTAGCTCCGAATTGTATATAAATGTTTTGCCTTTTTTCCTCGTGTAAGAAAATGGCAGGTTTGCTGTTTTGTTGTTGTTGTTGTCGTTGTTTTTTGATTGCTTTTTTTTTTTTTTGCTTTTTTGTTTGTTTGTTTTTTTTGTTTTTTGTTGGTTTTTTTTTGTTTTATTTATTTGTTTTTTTTCTTTATATATATATTTTTTTTGTTTTGTTTTGGTAAATTAAAAGAAATTATTCCAAAATTGTGTTCCAAAATCCGCGTGTCGTAAAAGTTGGTGGACAAAAAGTATTACTAAATCCTTGATATTGTTTCTCGGGCTCGAGGTTCCTTTTTACTTTTTTTTTTCTTTTTCTTTTTTTATTATCCTGTTTGAAGTTTGAATATTATGTTTGTGTGAATGTGAAAATGTTGGTTTCTTTTCTTTTTTTTTTTAATTTTGTAAGTGCGTGTTTATATGTTTGTGTATATAAAATGCTCTCTATTTTAATCTGGATAAACGTGTGTATATACAAACATGAAAGTGTGGTTGATATATGAATTTAATTCCTTGAACCGGAATTTTTTTAGAGATATCAACTTATTTTTATAATTGGTTGTTGTCAGCCTATTTAAAATTCGAATGTATAGGTTGACTTTTGTATTTAACTGTTATCAATACAGAACTTTTTCGTTTGTCTGGTTTGCTTGTTTTTTTGTTTATTTGTTCAATTTTATTTATTTATTTTTTCACTGTATGAGGTACCAGTGCTCGTTTTTAATATTTACTTATTTAACACCTTTTAAAAGTGCTTGCAAACGTGTGCGTGTATGTATGTATGTATGTATGTATGTATGTGTCTCCACTTATATTAGTTGTGTTGTTCTGGTAAATTACTCCCTGGGTTTAATGTATGTCTTTTCAGACCATTTCAATTTCTTGCGTTCTCTCCTTTTTAAGTTCTGACTTCTTAAAGATTTTGTAAGTAATTTGATTCACTCAATGCGTCGTTGACACTTTTTTTAATGATGAATCCACAATGTTTATTATTTTTATATGTTTCATATATATTCAACTACGAAAATAAATAATAATAAAAAGTTTTTTCCTCTCTCTATTCATCTCTCTTTCTTAAACAATGTTGTAATATTCTATCATTCCAACTGCAGCTTGCTCTCTCTCATTGCACATCAATTTTGAGCAAAAGATAATATGGGAAACAAATGAAGTTAAGAACTCAAAAATATATCAAGTTATCTAATTCTTTGGTTGACTTTCTAGAAAAATAAGTAACTCATTGTTTGCCCTTAATCTCAAAGGTACACATGAAAAAACGAAAATACGTTTTTGAAAAAAAATGTAGTCTTGTCTCTTGTGTGCTTTTTTTTTTTTTTTTCTTTTTCTTTTTACTTTTTTTTTAATAAGGGCAGGTGGAGTCTTGTATATTCTAGAGAGTAACTAGTGGATATAAAGTCGGAATAATAGGGCGTGTGTTCGCTTCCCGGGTCGGGCGGGCAGCCTCTAATCGACGTGGTTGGTTAAGAGAGAGAGAGAGAGAGAGAGAGAGAGAGAGAGAGAGAGTGATCACACTGTCGTGCCCTTTACAATATAGTTGCTGTCGGCTCAGTCCCTAAGGAACTCTTCGGAATGTGTCGCACACGAACACTTACAAACGCACACGCACGCACACACATACACGCACACACACGACGCGCGCGCACACACACGCACACACACACACACGCACACGCACACACACGCACACACTCACTCACGCACGCACACACACACACGCACTCGCTCACTCACGCACACGCACACACACGCACGCACACACGCATACCTGGTGGCCCGATTGCACACTCATATGCATGTAGGACGCATCTGCATACACACAACATGCGCACATACAAAAAGTGCGCAAGTTAGAGTGTTACACATACACAGCGCGATAGATAGATAGATAGATAGATAGATAGATAGATAGAAAGGCAGAGAGTGACAAGAGAGTACAACACACTGATGTTAAAACAGAAATACCAACGTCGTAAAAAGGTCCAATATATCTGCCTTGTTGGTCTTCTTAAGAGAAAATATATCCGTCTCTTTTTAGGGGGTTTAGTATTTTAGTTCAGCGTGTAAAAAGTATCCCTTGAATTGAAGAAAGTGCTTGCTCGCTTTGACAACAAACGAATCAATACAAATACTTTTTTTGAAAATTTAAATACCTTCAGGTGAGCATAAACTTGCTGTTTTGGCATTTACAGAAGTCAGAATGAGTTTTTTTTTTTACTTTCAGTATGTGCATGTGTGTAAGTGCGTGTGTGTGTGTGCGTGTGTGTGTGTGCGTACGCGAGTTTGTATGTGTGTGTGTGTGTGTGTGGTGTGTAGAAAAAATAAAGTTAAAGTAGATAAACTATATTTCAGTCAATACCGGCTGTGGTTTGATTATTATTTTTTTCTTTCCTTTTTTTTTTCTTTTCTTTTTAGATCATTTACATATATATGTACAATATATACAATGATATAAGTCTAGCTATATATGTATATATATATGTATATATACATACATATTGTCCAGTGTTATCCGTGGTACATAACTGTGTCCTGCCACAGTCTTCTGTCCATGTGTGTTCGCGCGTGTGGTAGACTGTGCTTAGCTCGTAGTAATAGCAGCAGCAATAGTTGTGGATATAGCAGTAGTAGTTGTAGTTATGTAGCAGTAGTTGCAGCATTCATTGTATATTGTTAGTGATAATAGTGGTGATCGTGGTGGTGGTAGTATTAATCAGCAGTAGCAGCTGCTCTCAAATTGAAGTTGTAGTTGTAGTGGTGGTAAGAATATTAATAGATAATAATAGTAGTAGTAAATAGAGAGATGATTAGATTGAGTGGTAGAAATGGTAGTGGTGGCTTTATTGGTAGTAGTTGTGGTGGTAATAGTGGGGGGGTGATGGTGGCTGTAGTAGGAGTAGTAAGGTCATGACTGGTAGTGGTGATAGTAGTGGTAGCCGTAGTGGTAGTAGTTTTGAGCTGCTGCTGCTGCTGCTGCTACTGCTGCTGCTGGTTCTATTTGGAGTGCATGTAGAAAGAAGAAGAAGAAGAAGAAGAAGAAGAAGAAGAAGAAGAAGAAGAAGAAGAAGAAGATATGGATGCAAAAGGGGAATTCCTCCTCCCTTCCTTCTCTTCACCTTGTCGGGCTTGCTGACTCAGTTGTATTGGCCATTGGCTGGGAGTGAGGATAACTTCAAAAACCTTTAAGGTGGTAATACAATGGTTGATGCTAAAAATGGAAAAGTCTTCAAAAGTTTTTTTTAATTCCATTTTAGTTTAGTAATTTTTTTTCTTGCATGTCTTTTTTTACTTTTTATATATTTATTACATAATATTTCTTTCTTTCTTTCTTTCTTTCTTTCTTTCTTTCTTTTTAAAAGCAAGCTCTGAACTTGTTTTCAACGTATCTTTCAACCGATTGAAATTTATTATATTACCACCTTTAGCCCAGTGTATGTTTTCGTTAATAATAATAATAATAATAATAATAATAATAATAATAATAATAATAGTTGTTATTGTTATTATTATTATTGTTGTTGTTGTTGTTGTTGTTGTTGTATACTTAATTTTTTCCCCTTATCCTTTTAGTTTCTTCATATTCTTCTTATCAGTACTTGTTAAGTTTATTATTTTCTATGCACTCATTATTATTGAGAGTATGCTATCAAATCCGGTTTTTATTATTATTATTATTATTATTATTATTATTATTATTATTATTATTATTATTATTATTATTACTGCTGTTGTTATATATCGAATTCTGTTCGATAGTTGTATAATTGTTTGAGGTTGCTTAATGTTTTGAGTGCTAATGTCCTGGATAATACAATACTGTCGTACTTTTACTGTAAGTATGTTGAGCGTAAGAAAGAAATGAGCTTTTATTGGAAATACTTTCAAACTTTGACTTTTTAAGTTTTCCAAGGGACGAAGCGGTAGTTTTCTTCAAATTAATTTCCTTGTTCTATGCCCGCAGAATTACGCACTTTTGATTGAAATGTTCATACCCATTAATCACCCTGACTTCATATTACAAAAATGTTCAGTCATTTTTTTCGTGTAAAACGTATAACTCTAAAACGAAGAAGAAGAATAAGAAAATATTTGTTAATTGTATTCTTTTATTTTATAGTATTTTCTGGGGGAATATCTTTTTAATAGTACATACGTTTCACTTCCTGTCTATATTTAATGAAATGTCCGAAAATTAAGATGACTATGCCAGTGTAAAAAAAAAACAATAACACCATTATCTATTTATAGAATATATTCAATATTTTAGGAATAAACATAAAAAGGTTTTAAATTTCGTTGATTTCTTGAATTTTCAAATTGTTAATTTACAAATACAAACAAAAATTTTGAAGTGAGATTTATCCATTTTTTATGAAAGAAAAATAAGTTCAAAAGACGCTAATTACTAATTCATCTTATCTTTAAAGATATGAATTTTATAAAAAATGATTTAAACATTGTATATGAATGACTTACTTTTTGTCCATAGATGTCATTTATTTATTATTATTTTTTAAATCTATTTTGCGTGGCAGGCTGGTCCTTATGGATGAAGGAGCTGTGGAACCTGACCCCTCCTCGAAATCACTTGCTCCACATCTCCGGGTAATGTTGTATGAATTGGCAGGTATCTAAGACAATAGAACAAAATTCCCTGATATGAAGTCGGGGGATTATTGACTTCATATCGAGTAAAAATCTTCAACTTGCTCGATTTTTTTTTGCTAGAACTGATGTAATAAAATAGAAAGTTGTTGAAGAAGAAGAAGAAGAAGAAGAAGAAGAAGAAGAAGAAGAAGAAGAAGAAGAAGAAGAAGAAGAAGAAGAAGAAGAAGAAGAAGAAGAAGATATTTATCTAAGAAAAGAAACAATACAAATTTTACCCTAAAAAGGAGCGTGATCTTTCCTGGGAAAGGTATTCTTCCGTCAAACTCCTTAACAAAAAGTAACTTAAAGAAATCATGAGTTTAACTCTGTACACGTGATAATTTCATTGATAATATGAAAAAAAGCAGGCACTCATATAGACATTATATATATAGAAACATACATATGTATACTAATATACCCACACACAATTACACATAAAAGACAAGAAAAAAGCAATTTCCGTACATTTTTTTTTTGTCATTATCGCAGAATTAGGGGACCATATTCGATTAGAGTTGGTATTTTAAAATAAAAATTCTAATCTAGCTGAATTTTATCTAAGAAATGTTATTCATGTCTTATTTTTCTTTCTTTCATTCTTTTTGAATAACTTTTTCTTGAAATAAGTATCATAACAGATTTAATAGATATAAAACTATCATTGCAATTAATGGTTGAAAAGGAATGAATGAAACACGTCTTCGTATTGTAAAACATTTTTCTTGGTAATCCTCTGGATTAAATGAATATTTCCTTTTCTTGTGTGACTGGGAACTGGTGATTTAGCTTTCAAACTGTACATATTTCTGTCCGTTTCTTTGTTTTTGGTACTTTTGGGGTGTTTTTGTCCCCTTTTATTTTTCTTGTTATCTCATTATATATTTTTTAAAATTTTAATATTATCTGGCTTGTTTATTTGCTTAGGTATTTACATATTTTCTAAAGCTACTTGAAAGTTCAAACTCAGGTAAAGCTTTAATTCAAATGCTCGTGTAAGTAAAAACAAGCCTTTTTTTTCTGGCTTCTATGATTGTTATATTTCCATGGTATTGTAATCCGTAACTTTCTTTTCATTGTTTCTGAAGCATATATATATATATATATATATATATATATATATATATATATATATATATATATATATATATATATATAAGTGTGTTGATGTGTGTGTGTATGTGTTCATCTAAATAATTTCAGTAACTCATTTTCTCCTACTCGTGTTAATCTATCTATCTCTCTCTCTCTCTCTCTCTCTTCCCCCCCCCACACAGACATACACACTTTTAATCTCTTTCTCTTTACATCACCCACCCCTTTTAATCGATCTTTTTCTGTCACATAATTTAATCCCTCTCCCTGCTCTCTCTCTCCCTCTCTCTCTCTCTCTCTCTCTCTCTCTCTCTCTCTCTCTCTCTAATATATCTACCTATCCATCTACCGATATGTTTTACTTTCTCATACTCTTTCACACACACGTGTTCGTTTAATATATTTTTCTCGTTTACTCAAGGTATTTTAATATGTCTGTCTGTCTGTCTGTCTCACACACTCTCTTTCTCTCTCTCTCTCTCTCTCTCTCACATACACACACACATACACAAACTTCTTACTTATAACTCTTAAAAGCTTTTTCTCTCTCACAAACCCTTTTAAGGGTGAATCCTGTTGTAGTTGTTAACGTGCTTGACTGCAACATCATAGTAAGCGAGTTCGAACTCCTGTCGTGCTATTAGGTTCACTTTCAGACTAACACTTTTCGGAAAAGTATGAACTCCTTTTTCCCACCCACAAGTTTGATATGCCTTTAAACAAAGAAGCAAAATCAAGCACTCCTTTTACTTTTCTTCTCTCTCTCTCTTCCTCACACACACTCAAGCACGCGTTGGCACACACTTTTAATCTCTCTCTCTCTCTCTCTCTCTCTCTCTCTCTCTCTCTCTCTCTCACTCTCTCTCTGCATCAATTACCAAATTTTAATCCATTTCCCTCTTCTCTCTCTCTCTCTCTCTGTGTCTCTGTCTACACACGCACACACGCATATGCTCGTTTTAAATCTTTTTCTCTATGGCATCACACACACACACGCACGTGCGCAAACACACACTCACACACACACACACACACACAAATACACACACAAATACACTCACACACACTTTTTGGTTTCCTATTTTTATAAGCTTTTCCTCGCACACACACACTTGACTTCTTTCTCATACACGCACACACTCATTTAGTTGCTTTTCCTTTAAAAAAGTTTTCATACTCATGCACACTCTATTTTAATCTCTCTCTCTATCTCTCTCTCTCTATATATATATATATATCTATCTATCTATCTATCTATCTATCTCCCCCCCTCTCTCTCTCTGTATTTTCTTTCTTACAAATACTTTCGATCTTTCTATCTCTCTTTATCTGACTTCTTACCTCTCCTACTTATTAAATATCTCTTCTCTCTGACTCATCCATTTAATCTCTCTCTCTCTCTCTCTCTCTCTCTATAATATATATATATATATATATATGTGTGTGTGTGTGTGTGTGTGTGTGTGTGTATATATTCCTTGATTGCATCATTACTTCTTCAGATTTTCTTTTTTCTCCTTTCATTCATTGTTTTGTTACGACACACATTATTGCTCTCACGTGTTTACTAAACCACCTATATAAACACGTCTTTCCCCGTTTCGTACGTAAATAAACAACAATATCTGCCTACCATTCTCGGAATGTATAAATGCTATCCATGTGTGTTACATACTCTATTCATATAGACTATATTCTTTATTTATTTACTTCTCTGAGCACATTACTTTTATACACAGTCGAGTATGTCCGCGTGTTAGACGGTATCTGCTTACTTTCAACAATGGCGAATACGATCCATACGTATACTTTTTATACTTATAAAGTGTACTTTAGATAAAAGTTCATAAAACTGTACCCTACGGGCCGTACATGAAGAACCACTACAGTGATCATGATTTTCATTGGAATAACTGTCTTTACAGTTATTGCTGTTTAACTAGTATTATTACTTCAATTTCAAATCGAAAATATTTCTTAGCGAGCTATAGTTTTTTTTCTTACTTCTTACTTAGCCGTTGACAACTAAAATGAATAGGAATTTGAGGTCAGCAGAAAGGTAAAAAAAAGTTATAAGTTATAGAAAAGGGGTCAGTGCCTGTAAACAGAGACGTTTATGTTTTATATGCGCGCAAAGAAAGTGAATGTTTATAATCAATGAATTACAAAAATTTATCCAGCAAAAGGCAAATAAAAAATACCCAGATGTACATTATTTCTAAAGTTTATGCATCATTGTTAAAATCATTTAAAACGCAGTTCAGGTGAAAGTTACATCTTCTTCGTAAATATTTCTTTTGGATATATTAGGTGTGATCAAAAAGTATCGAGACTTTATATATTGCTTACAAGGCTTGCTGTTAGTAAATGGTCACTTATCGCAAAACTGAATTGACTAATAGTTACTTAACTTTTCAGTCTTGTGTCAGGAGGTATAGAAATTACTCTACTCAGTTCGAGGTAACCTCTTTCTTGAATCCTTCATCTTAAGAGATTCTACGAAAACGATTAGAAAAAGGTTAGATGGGAACTGCACAAGAATCCAACGTTCTGTTTTGAGCAAATCCTGGAAGCATCATTTCGCTAAACAGCAGTTGTATGGCCACTTACCTCACATCTCACAAACCATAAAAGTCAAACGAACAAAACAAGCTTGGCACTGCTGGTGAAAAGAGGACGAACAAATCTATTATGGATACGAACGTACCAGCGCTGGTTGACCAGCAAGGACATGCACATCTACACTGTACGGACACTGGATGCAGTCTAGAGGACTTGCTAGGAGTGATTGATGATTGGAACGAATAGCATGAGTGTGTCAAAGGACTCTGTGCTAACAACACTTGAATGTGATGATGATGAAAAGTTCAAGACGACTGAACAATATAGTCTTATGAGGATTAACTAAGGTTTATGTGTTTTAACAAAGTCCTAAAGCACTTCAATTCGTTCTACCACCGAGAATGACCCCAACCCCTTCACAATATATCAAACTTAATTCTTTAAATACATTTTAAACCCATTATTATCATCAACAACAGCACAGATTCCTCTCTCTCTCTCTCTCTCTCTCTCTCTCTCTCTCTCTCTCTCTCCCATACATCACCAGACAAATCCTCTAAACAATATTTAGTATGCGTCCAAAGCTAATGAGTATAATTTTTTGCTAATCGGTCAACTCTATTGTATCATTGAGTTGAGTCCATAGAAAAACGTCACGTCTAATCTTTTCCTTACTTCCCCTGAAGTAACCAACATGTTCGTCTTACTTGGATAGTTTGTGAGATGAGAGGAAAGTGACCATACAGTTGCTGCTACCAGTATTTGTTGAAAATAGCCCGCACTATCCTTGTGTGGTTCCCATCTAGTTTTTTCGCGAAGTGTTTCTTTGAGGTTCAAGAGGCTAACCATACAAGAGTCCTGTATGCTAAACCTTGGAAGAATTCCCGTTTTAAACACATTGGTACATACAAATATAAGGAAAAAAAAGAGAAATAATATTATCTGCGTTGAAGATAGCGTTACTTCTTTTTTTTTTTTTTCTTTTTTCTTGCATTCTTATCGTTTTCGAGCTGATTTGGTTGTACACGTGGACTTAGGATATTTTCTTATGAAATTGCAGTGCAATAGTGTGAAAGATCATTAATTTTCTACTCTTTCTTTCATCGCAACTTTCCGGCATTCAATCTTAAGAATTTATTTCCTTTTTCTTTTGATTAAATCTTATTTAGTGGATTGTCTTATACATCAAAATACTACTCCTGGCAAAAATGACGGAATTACCTCCTTAGAAAATGTTCACAGTGTTTTATTTTCTTTTTATTTTGCAGTAAATAAACTAATAACAACATTCAGTTATACTATTATATTTTCCTCTGCTTAGTTGGGGTGGGGAAATCTACCATTGAAATAATCTAATCTAGACTGTATAAGACATTTTTTATGAAACCAGAATTATCAGCTATTAAAGAAAAATGTTTTGTATTTTATGTATCATAAATTTATTTTCGGCAAAATGTAAAAACAATGTACTTCTAAGTGTGCAAATTCCACGATGTTATTTAGTAACTCCATACAACTTGCTGAAGTGAATTGCTTCGATGCTATTTTGCTGTATTTTTTTTTTTTGTTTTTGTTTTTGTTTTTGTTTTGTTTTGCTTTTGTTTTTTTGTTTTTTCTTATTTTTGCTTCTTGGGGAGTTGGGCGGAAGAGTACCTTTTAAATCAAGATCACGCTCCTCTTAAAGAGTTTAAGTTGTGCATTTCATTTTTAAAGACGTTTTAATTTCTTTTTTCTTTCAGACTTGGGCGGTCGGTTGACAAAACCAATCAAATATTTAAAAATTTAGCCCCTGGCCAGATTTCAAAAGCCTTTTTATTATTAATATTACTGCTAATATAAATATTTGTAGAGCTCATAAGTACAAAGACAAAAATGTTATTGAGCACTTGGAGAAAATAAAGACTGATTTTGGTCTTCTTTCAATCGTGTGTCTTCGTTTGTTCAGTTTGTAAAGCTGCGAGTACGGTAAACCAGTCTTTCTGAAAAAAAGAATACGAATTCAATTCTTGGCTGGAATAGATCCTTTCAATTTGATTTATGTTGTCTACTGACGTCCATAAACTGATGATTTGACTAGCTAAGATTTAAATCAAGAAAACAGAAGAAGAAGAAGAAGAAGAAGAAGAAGAAGAAGAAGAAGAAGAACCCTATCAAACATTGATAAGAGAAATGATTAACTCTGCCCGTGAAATCTTGTGATAATTTAAGGCACGTCTGCAGTTTTAAAATGTTCAAAACGACCTGTGAACTACTTGGGTTCTAGTTGTAATTGAGTCCATGATAATATTGATGTTTCTATTTAAGAAGGAGAGAAAGAATCTGATTGGTATTTTATGGTTATTTCCTTCGTACCGATAATTTTGAAAATTTTCAAAACTGAAATAATAATCCAGTTGTAAATTGTACTGGAAATTGTTTTATTTTCTATGAGCATTTTTATGTGTATTCCTCCAGTAAAGATATGCAATAATGTGTTGCTTTTATTGGAACATGGTTACATTTCATTCACTTATCAGTCCCATAAACTAGTTTGGGTGAAAGGATTGACACTCATAACTCGGCAAAACCTATCCCTCTCTACTGCTGCTTTAAATTCACAGTTTTCATTCCCACGAAGTGGTTGCGATACCAGGGTTAAAGAGCTCAATTGGCCCTACTATTCACCAATAGCTGGAAGGGAAATAGTTTGAATCATACTTTTTCAAAGGTTTTTAACGCGATGTGAAATCAAATAGCCTCGTTCAGGATTTGAAGTCAGGTAGCCAAAGGCACTTCCTACGATGATAACCATTACACAAAAAGCGCCACCATAAATACCTACTTGAGGATCTTAGTATTCTATTTTTTTTTTCTGTAACAGTAAGTCATGTTTGCTTCTACAAAAGCTCCTAAAATGTTCTGCAGATTATTCTTCCTATATCCTTGACATTTTTTTATCTGGAGTTTCCTTGTGGCGTAGTGAATGGCCACTTTGTATCACAGACCATTGCTCTTCTTTGTTATTCAACGGGTACGCTTTATCTGTGACCTTATGTCAGACTAATCTGTGCTTAGAAAATATTGATATTATTATCTAAGACGCTTTATGTGTGGATTAACGGTTGACAAAATATTATCGTGACTTCTTTAGACTATAAATGAATTTGATCCTCACTGGATACCTTCAAATTGTGACCTTGTATCCTAACTGATCAGCGGAGAGCATAAGGTCAACATGAATAAATAAATCAATAAACTATATAGGAGCACCTAGTTGTGGAATGTTGGTCACGTAAATCACTACTATTTAAGTGAATTCGATCTTCATGTTCTACACTGAAAGAGCCACCTTGAGCTAGACTAGGAAAAGCTTAAAGAGATACATATTTGTGCAGAAATATTTTTTTTTTGTTTTACTACCGTTGATTTACGTAGATCCTAGCCTAACTGTGTCAAGGATATAATAAAGCAACCAAAAGGATGGATCTCTACTCAGAGGCTCGATATTACCCTATCTTTTTTCTTTTTTTTCTTTTTTTTTGTTATTTTTCAAGCACCAACATAAAACGAGTGGTTTACAAACCAACCTCCACAGCACAGCCAGCGTTGCCAACCCCAAAAAGTTGGGCGGCTAGGACTTGACTGATCGAACACACATACACAAACGAATAAGTGCACACACACACTCACAGTGTCAAACCTTTCATTCTTTCTATCGTTCCTACATAATTAATTATCGAGCTTAGATCAGTCTGGCCAAAATCTGGGGAATCAGTGAGGATCGAACTCACAACACAAGCGAATTGAGCTACCTGATACCCTCCTTAACAATCGCGCTACGATTGGAGCTTGGATATTTATAAGTTTAGCAAAGTACGGCACAAGGTTACAACTGAGGAACTCAGTGAGGATCAAACTCTGTAAGATTCAAACTTATTACAGTAGTCACCTTTTGTGAAATTAATGTATCTTATGTCATATAAGAAACCTCCATCCTGTCTTTTTTTTCAAAGATTTACTCAAATTTATCTTCCAATCTTATAAACGAAATAGTTGTACCTTGCTTAACTCTAAAATATAGTAATATTTGTATCTCCACAAATATGTTACTTCTCAGCTCGACAAGAGGATAAAACACCCCATATACAAATTAGCTATGACTCCTAAGTCTGACAAGTATGCGATCAACTCGCACAGTTTTGCTACTTATTCTCTTTTGCTACTTATTCTAACTTTCGACCTATAGGCCTGTCTGCCTATCTATTTATCTATCTGTCTTGGATAAGTTTTTCCATTCCTATCTATTTGTCTATCGAAGAGTCTCTCTCTCTCTCTCTATATATATATATATATATATATATATATATATATATATATTAGTTTCTAATGTATCTATCTATCCATATTAGTCTCATCCTATCTATCTATCTATCTATCTATTACACATTTTAGCGAAAGTATTGACTCAAGCATAAAGAGACAAAAATTTATAAAGGTGCTCATCTTTCTTGAATTGTTAGAAAAACGCGTAAGGAACACATGTGTACATGGACATACAATGACATCAACCCTTACTGAGTGCCCATTTCATACAGCCTTGTGTCACATCTAAACAAAGAGGTTGTTAAATTACTACTATGGCAATAAACATTTCTTCTTCTTCTTCTTCTTCTTCTTCTTCTTCTTCTTCTTCTTCTTCTTCTTCTTCTTCTTCTTCTTCTTTCTTTCTTTCTTTCTTTCTTTCTTTCTATCTATCTATCTATTGATATATTTAATATTGACATAGCAAGAAAAGCCTATAGTTATGAGAGTTTATTTGAGCAAGATACTTAAAATGCTCTTAGAGAAAAAAACTGCTTTGCAACTGAGGGATGATTTTGTGAGGTCTTTAGTATTATATATATATATATATATATATATTTGTGTGTGTGTGTGTGTGTGTGTGTGTGTGTGTGTGTGTGTGTGTGTGTGTGTGTGTGCGCGCGCGCGCGCGATGCATTCGTATATGACTGTTCAAACAAAACATAAACATACATACACGCGCAAGCGTGCACAAACACATGCAGACATGCGCACTCAGACCCTAATGATATATTGGAGGAAAAATGTGACGGGATATGCACAAGTTATCTAACATCTGAGTACACGGTATAATTTTTAAAGCTTTCATTCTCCGTACTTAGAATGTATCAATTATTCATTCATTCTCTCCCCCTATCACTCCTCTCTCTCTCTCTCTCTCTCTCTCTCTCTCTCTCTCTCTCTCTCTCTCTCTCTCTCTGCCTATCTCTCTTCCAATATCTAACAATCTCCCAAACACTTTACATTATGTATATTGCCGTTAGCACCCTTCTTTTCCCTTCCTTTTCTTTTTTTCTTTGCCCTTTTTCTTATTTTGTCACTCTTTACTTTCACTTTCTTTCTTTCTTTCATTCTTTCTGTTATTTCTTTACTTATACTAATTGCTGTACATGTTTTCTTTTTTCTATCTTTTTTAGCTTTTCTTTCTTTTTTTAAATTTTTCTTGCCCTTTCTTTTTTTCCCATTCTTTTTTTCTGATTTTCTTTCTTTCTTTCTTTCTTGTCCATCTTTCATTCTTTGTTTTTCTTTCTTTCTTTCGTCTACTATTTCCTTCTTGTTTTTTCTTTCTCCTTTGCTTTTGCTTTATGTTCTCTCTTTTCTTTTTTTCTGTCTTTTTTCTTTTTTTCTTTCTTATTCGCAGGCTTAAGTTTTCACATAAAATAAATGCACACTTCTAAGGTTAAAGTTTGTTGGGATATGTTTTGTTGATAACGAAACAGAACGATTTACAAGTTATTTGTCGGTACAACAGAATAAATTCACTCGTGAAAACCACTAAACAATATTTTATTTTCATCTTACTCACACAAGCCTTCATACAACAATACACACACTTCATCATGATGGCGAATACAACGAGCAGGTTGCAACTCGTCCGTATATATATACACGGGAATCTCTATTCATACAAGATACAAAGAAAGAGAATAGGAAAGCTCTCGTCATAATACACACAAAGAAAGAAAAAAGAAAAGAGAAGTTCTCGTCAAAACAAACGCAGACACGGGGTCTGTTTTATAGCAGTGGCAGTTTAGTAGCTCCGGCTGGAATAATCAGTGTTCGTGTATAGACAAAAGTCATCTAAATGTTGATTTTTTAAGCAAGCGTTTTCCAATTGGAAGACTAACGCTGCATAGTTTTCTTTTCCACCCTTTCATTGTAATTCATTAAAAAGCTCTGAACTCAAAAGGAAAAACAAACCAGTTCCAGAAACGTACGTACATTTTAAAACGTGTTCTTTTGCGATGCGTTCATCGGAGAATAAATATTTCAGCATTTACTTTACACTCCACTAGATTTATCTGTAAGTTGAATATGTGAAAACTTCGGGCAACACATCATTGGAACCTTACCTGATCTTTTAATAAGTCAATTAATTTGTTAGAAGGAACACTTTGTAATTACCGTAGTTGACGGTATGTAAGATGCACGGGTGTATAAGACGCACCCCAGTTTCAGCTGAGCAAATCAAGAAAATAATGAAGTATTAACATTAAACATGATGAAATTGATATGATAAATATCAACAATAACATAATCTGCATTATAGCCTTTTAAATAATGACAATAGGTATATGAAATTTACTCTAAATTCTAAGCTAATAGGAGTTGCCAGGAAGTTAATTTCTACCGACTATCGCTAATTTTAAACCTACTTTTGGTATATAAGACGCGGGGGAATTTTAAAAGATATTTTTTGTAAAAACAAAAGTGCGCTTTATATGCCGTCAAATATGGTAAAGTAATTCTGTGATTACGAATGAATGATAATCATGTATAATCTTAACCTATTTTTTCCCGAGAGAAGGGCCTCAAATTTTTTCTAGCTTTGAACTTTTGCAAGTGAAGGTTTATCCCTGATCTTACTAGTCGTTGATATCTGGTTAAGTTTCAGATGGTTGTTTCGCAGATGTAAATGAAAGTCTGCTTACGATCTTAGAGTGGAGGTAGTCCAGTGATGTTTTGTGGAAATCTAGTGAGGTCGTTGTCATCAAGATTACATGCACTAATAAAAAGTAATATAGGCAGACCTAATAAAGTGATGGACTGTGACATCATTGCGAGCTCGTACTGAAGTTGCCCTATTACGTTCACTTTTGGATCAATGCACTTGAAAAAGAATCCCCTGATCCCCCCCCAGCTATGGGCTAAATTCTCCAAATGCTGTTCTTCTACAAGAATAGCTTTGATACTAAATAACGCAAGACAGTTGATACGACATTAAATAAAGAAACCAAACAAAAATAAATCAATAAAAGTTTGAAATAACTTCTTTTGTAGGGCGATACTTTTATTTTAATTGCAATATAATCATTATTTTGATCACAGCGTTTCAATGCTGCAGATTTTGGTAAAAGATTTTGACTAACAACCGTTTGGACTATATAGTTTTTAGCTAAAATGATAAACTCCTAGTTTTTTTAGTTTTGGAAGAAATAAACTTTTTGTTTACAAAAATGGTAAGGTACACAGTATTTACAAAGCTTAGTCAGGTACATGTTCACTTATTTATGGGTGATACTGTATCAATAGGAATGTAACTTATGACTAGAAGGGCTATTCGGCGTTGCTCAGGCGGGACAAATAACATCATATAGTTGGAAATGTGATCAATAAGATATATCTTCTAAATTAATTATTTTTTATTTATTCCTTTTATTTGCTGATTTCAGTTAGAAGTGAATCTTGACAAAATGTGCCAAAATAGAAGTCTATCTCCCTGCTAAATGAACAAAATACGAATGAAAAATATGAACATATTTCTATGGAGAATTTTCGCTTTTTGGTTTTTAAAAAATCAAAATGTAAAGAAAATAAAAGAGTAAAAAAAAACACTAAAAACCAAGAAGAACATACAATAAAATAAACAAAAAAGAGTATGTAATTCTACGAAGCTTTCAAAATTTAAAAAGAAATTGTTTTTATGCCTTTTTCATTTTATGTTTCAGGACAGATGTTCTGCGAAAAGGAGTTTCGCTTTTTTAAAAGTTTTTTTTTTTTTTTGTTTAAATTCTGAGGAACCATCTTTATAAGAAATATAAATATTTTCCTATCCAGAAACGTGTTAGGTCTTGATTTGATTTCCAAAGAGTGAAAGACAAGGGAGATAATTGTAATCATTTCTGTAAACTCTCATAATTTTCTCAGTTGGGATATCCAAAAAGTACCCATAACTCGGAACTCGGTAGCCAAACTGACTTGAAATTTCCCTTTCATCAATTAGAAAAAATTAATGCTAAAATTTCCTCTTTTACCGAAATGTCGGTCATATACAGAAGCAGAGATTTAATATCATCATCTTCATCATCAAGTCATGCTGATAGCATGGTGTTCATTGACGCTATCTCGCTAACCGTCCCTAATGTTCATCAGTCTTGCTAGATCCTCTACACCACATTCAGTTTCCGCACTGAGCGTATATATATATATATATATATATATATATATATATATATATGTGTATGTGTGTGTGTGTGTGTGTGAGAAAGAGAGAGAGAGAGAGAGAGAGAGAGAGAGAGAGACTATCCATAGGAGTCCATTGGAGAACGTGATTTATGAATTCGTTCTTACTTGTATGATAGAGAGATTCTAATCTGCATAAATATTTTACGTTTAAATACATTTTAATTATTCAAACGAAATAGTTCATAACTAGGATGTAAGATTAAACTTAAACCTAATAGTTAGATGACCTTTTTGTATCATTGTAGGCACACACACACACGCGCGCACACACACACACACACACACACATACACATACACACGGAGATAAATTGTTAACGTATAGAAAATTAATTGTTGGTGATTCTTTTTTGAATTTGTCTGACGCCTTCCACATGTACGTTCTTGTATTAGACTTACTTACACTTCAACATCGCTAGATTTTTCAAAGTATGAAAGCATTATTTACATCTTATGCAAGTGCATTCTTTTTCTTTTTCTTTTTTTTTTTTTTTTTTTTTTTAGTATTTCACCCTTTTAAAAAAGCTTCAATAAACTTTTTAAGATAGATAGACTGAAACAGACATAGATAGATAGATAGATAGATAGATAGATAGATAGATAGATCAGAAAAACAATCATCTGAAGCAAAAGAGAAAAGATATGAAATGCACACTTTATTTTATGTTTTCATCTTTTAATTTCGCGCACTTGCCCCATAGTTTGTTTGTTTGTTTGTTTTAAGTTTCTTCGTATACATACATTCCCCTCTGTCTCAGTCTCCGTCGATCTGTCCACCTGTGCATTTCTATCTCTTTTTCTGTGTCTTAAAATACGCCGGCTGTATCCCCGGCTGCGATATATGACCACTCCCGCTCAAAAAAGAGGTGTCCTGAGTATAGCACAAAACTGTATGTGATGGTAAGGCTCCAGATCTCTGGAAACTGTCAAGTACACACCTTCACAGCCATTACTCCCAGATCAACTCTGGCTCGGATGGTAGTACATATTAGGGGCCTATGTCTAGGTCAAATAAAACTGTGTGAAAATTGTTAGTATTTGATAGAACTCTTGAGAACACATAACCATATTTACCCAACCCCTCCGCTCGGGCAGGATATGACTCAAGGTCAATTTTTAAGCGGAGTTCAACAGATTTGAATTCAGAGTTTTCCTTCTCCTGCCTCACCAAGGATGAAGAACCAGTCTGCCCTACTATTTACCCATAGCTGGACGGAGGATAATTGGATTCATAACTTTCCCAAGGGTATTAGTGCTATGTGAAATGCAATCAGTCTCGTCCAGTATTAGAACTCGTGTCACCGTGTTCATTTCCTACGACAGTAACCATTACACCCCGGGCACCTCCTTGAGAACATATAACAGTAAACTATTTGTATTACGAATAGTTACTCGAAACTACAATTGTTAACAAAGGATTATTATTAGTTGTTTGAAACCATATAACTGTGTGCAAACAAAAAACTATCATTCTATAGAAATAATTACTTAAAATCATATAATTATTACTATCAGATAGGAATACCTGAAATCATATAATACAAATTATTTGTATTGGATAAGACTACTTCATATCACATAACCGTGTGCAAAAGCAAATGCTCCAAAAATGTCAATATCAACGTATGAAGGCAATTCCTCAAATTCGCGACATAAAATAACCCTAGACAGGTGGACATGCCGTTAATCTTCTTCTTTTCTTCTCTTTCTCTTTGTTCCTCACGCGCGAACTCTTAGTGTCCGTATTCTGCTCTTGAACCAAAACTTATACGTAAGTGTCAAACCGAACAAATCAGTTTTACGAAGGCCAACTTCGGAACTGTGCTGTTCGTAAGAGACACACGTACATTTTCTCCAACATATTGTAAGGTGCACGCTGTTTTTCCCAGTAGCAGTAGCAGTGACGGAGGCAGCAGCAGCTGAACCAGAAGCAGCAGAAGAAAAAAAAAACTGCTTGTGGTGGGCTGATGAAGGTGATAGTGGGTAGTTAAAATGCTACCAGCTGACGTTCTCTGAAGAATCCCTACCCTAAGAAAGAAAGAAAAAAAAGTGAAGTAAAATGAAGAAACCAGAGTGCATATGCGAGTGTCGCTGGACTTAATCTAAAAATAAATGCGACAATCGTTTGTGAACAAATTATTAGCATTTATTTTAATGTGTTTCTCGTGTTTTTAATTGACTGTTTTAAAGTTTAAATGTGGAAAGCGTACGCGGGGGTCTAAATATGCGTGCCTACGTGTACACGCACGTTCAAATATTCATCGTATACTTCTGTTTCTTGTGCGTATGCACTTGAGAGTGCGCATGGGTCGTTCCTGTTTTTTTAAATCTTGTGTCCTAATAATAAGAAAACTGAAACTGTCTATACGTATTTGTAGTTTGTTGGTAAATAGAGAAAACAGAAATGAAGAGAGTAAGATAGAGTGATCATATGACGGTGATACAAAAATATAATGGCTGAGACTGATTGATAGAAGAAGAAGAAGAAGAAGAAGAAGAAGAAGAAGAAGAAGAAGAAGAAGAAGAAGAAGAAGAAGAAGAGAGAAACAGGCAGATAGAGATGAAAATAAATCAGACGGAGAGAGTAAAGTAAAATTAGTGATAAGAAATAAGAAAGGGAGACAAATGTACTGATAGATAGATCAAAATAAAATTAGTGACAAGAAATAAGAGGAGACAAATGTACACACTCATTCACAGATAGATAGATTGATAGATCTGTAAGTTTCACTCAGTGGATTATTTGTGGATTTGAAAAGTAAACCCCTAGTGAGTGTATATAGATATGAAGCCCTTTCTTTCCTGTTTACTTGGCACATGTCTGTGTTTTTATCTCGAGAGAAAAGATAGCCTGCGCCATCATTTAGAAACAATGTTTATAGACAAGCGCGTGTGTGCAGGTGCCGGTGCATGTATGTACGTATGCATGTCTGTATGTATGTGTGAGTGTTTGTATGTATGTGTACTTGTAAACAACGATGTCTTATGTATTCCCTTGATCTGGGTTCTGTTTATGGCATGTTTCTCGAAGTTCTATGAATTAAAAGAGAACAACTCTCGTTTGGTGTTAAAATAATATAACCTTCGTAAATGTGTGTGTGTGTGTGTGTGTGTGTGTGTGTGTGTGTGTGTGTGTGCGTTTCTCTCTCTCTCTCTCTCTCTCTCTCTCTCTCTCTCTCTCTCTCTCTCTCTCTCACACACACACACACACACAATATTTCTCTGTGTGTGTGTGTGTGTGCGTGCGCACACACAAATGTCTTTATTGTAAAAAGAGGATAGCTAAGCTACGCAAGTTTCCACTGCTTTTTATGAGATTGTAAACGACTCTCCTCACTATGGAATGTGTACGATATGTTCAAAGGTTGACAAGAGGGCAGACAGCCAATAACGTCACGGCGCTTATGTGATAATGAAAAAGGAATAAAACGATCATTACTGCTACAATCACTTATAACATGATTATTGCTAGTTCTGTTTTGTTTTTTTCTTTGTTTTTTTTTCTTTTTCTGTTCTTTTGTTTACTTTTTCCTTTTTTTTCCCACTCAAATCTAAACTCAACAGAAATGCATGTGCCTGCATGTGTGAGTGCGTGAAAGGTGGCGGGGTTCCATCTGGGTGCGCTTTCTTGTTCATTAGAATATCTAAAACATTGTATTAAATCTGTTTGTATCATTAATTTATTTCATTTTTTTCTTTTATTGATTAACAGTCTTAATTGCATTTTATGCTCATATTTCTCGGTTATTTCAACACAAAATATTTTATATTTTATTCAATGTTAAATATCACTCGAGCAGGAACATCTTTTATCTATTTTCTTTGTTACGTACACACAATATAGGCTATTCATAAATCACACACACACACACACACACACACACACACACACACACACACACACACACATATATATATATATATATATATATATATATAAACATAGCAAACACACAAATACACACACACACACACACGCACAAACACACACACATATATATATATATATATATATATATATATATATATATATATATATATATATATATTCGCAGACGGAGACATAAATGCACATATGTACATTTATTAAATACTAACAGTTGTGATAGGCTAAGAGTTCATGATCAAAGAGTTCGATTCCCACAAAGCGCCTTATACCTCAGTCAATGCAACACTTAAACTAATGACAACTAAGTCAAGCTTAGTAATAACTTGGGCGCTTTGCATGGTGAGCAAGCTCGGACATTACTTGTCAGTTTAAATGCCGCAATAAACTTGTATTTGAAACGTCTCTGGTAATGTAATGGAAAGCGATCTAGGTTAGTACCCTATTATTCGTGATTTCGATTCTCACCCGGATATTCTGCCCTTATGATACAATTATTCTAAGTTTATTAAACCATACTATAAACACTCTTTTATTGAATGAAGCCTGCCTGTCAACTTCAATTTACGTAATAATTTTCTTCTCCAGAAAGGTCCAGATATTTATCCAAGTTTTCTCCTTTCATTTACTTCACAAGACGGTCTATTGGAAAGGGGAAGTCCTCTAGTTGACAACCTTAAAAAGGTCTATTATTATTATTATTATTATTATTATTATTATTATTATTATTGTTATTCATTTATTTATTTATTTATTTAATAAGTTTCTAACTGACTGTGTATCTATTTATTCATTTATTTATTGTTCATACGAAGTGTTCTGGTGTTTATTGTCGTGGGACTGAGTGACAGCAAGTCTCTTCATTCTACTTCTCGATCAAAACACAATCACGATTAGAAGTTTCAAATTTTCTTCAAATGTCCAGTTGTCATTGGGCATCAGGAATACCATCTTTTGTTTTTTGCTTGTTTTCTTATTATTATTATTCTTTTTATCGTAGCACATACTTTGCTGGCGACAAATATTTCTTTGTCTGGAGTTGGTATATAAAAGTTTTTGATATTTACTAAACGTCACTCATTTACGAAAAATGAAAAACACTGCATTTACAAAGTTCGAAAACATTTATCTGGTAACCATTGCTTCGCTGAGAGATTCATTCTTCGCCTTTGAGAGTTTTTCACCCCAGCGTTAGCCAATGGTTTCTCACTGGAGTCTGAATGTCAGCAAGACTCCTCTAGTCTCCAGGACCCGTCGCAGTATTCTGGCCGATCTTAATAATGCTATAGTTTAGTTGATCTACACACTTTTTCTTATTTGCAAGTCCACAATTCTTCTTCTTCTTCTTCTTCTTCTTCTTCTTCTTCTTCTTCTTCTTCTTCTTCTTCTTCTTCTTCTTCTTCTTCTTCTTCTTCTTCGTCGTCGTCGTCGTCGTCGTCGTAATTATTATTATTATTATTATCATTATTTTACTCATTTGAGAGTTTTTCACAAAAACGTTAGATGATTTTCCTCTGGAGTCTGAGTGACCGCAAGTCTCCTCAAGTGGCCAGGACACTTCTTAGTATTATGAAATATATTCCATCCTTCTTTTTAAGTATGGTAAGCGCAGTAATACATGAGGCCCATTATATATATATATATATATATATATATATATATATATATATATATATATATATATATATATATTCATATATATATATACATATATATATACATATATATATGCAACAAGTACGGTAACATCTATAGAAAAAATGTGTGGACCCAATTTTGTTACATACTATTAGAGTATCTTTGTGGTCAGCCAATGAACTTTTCAGTTTTATATATATATATATATATATATATATATATATATATATATATATATATTTCAGACGTACATATATATATGTGTGTATGTGTGTGCGTGCGTGATATATATATATATATATATGTATATATATATATATATATATATATATATATATATGTATGTGTGTGTGTGTGTGTGTGTGTGTATATATATATATATATATAAACGGGTTGGCTGAAAATGTATTAGAAAATATGCATGTGTTCCATATGTCAGTTTTCTAATAGATAAATTTACTAATCATATTCTGCATATGAGATGTGTTCAAAAACTATTGGGACTGAAATCGTTAACCTAAACAGAAAGGAACAATAAATAAAATGTTAATTCTCTTCAAAATAGTCCTGCCTGGCAGAAAAACAAGAAACAATAAAAGGCACTTATTCCAGTAAATTTTCCTATTGTCCAAACACCACAGAAAGTTTTCTTTTGACACGGATGGAGCGGCACGATCGTATTTTTTCTATCCTCCAAATTCTCAAATTTTAGCACTTAACATGAATTTTCATCATAGCAAACAAGAAGAAGTTGCACAGGGATAGGTATCATGTTTTTGTTTTGTTTTGTTTTTGTTTGCTTTTGTTTTGCTTTGTTTTCGTGGGAAGCCGCACTTACACAATCCTGTGTTTCACCCAACTCTGCAAATCAAAATATGTCAAGATTAAAAAGTGTCAAGAATTGGCACTGACAAAGCCGAAAACGTTGTCTCGACTTCAACACCCTCTATTAACGTGCTCATCTGTTCACATGTTTAAATTTGATATTTCAAAGTTATAAAAAGTAAAACTTCTCTCTCGATATTTTTGATCATTTTTTTTCATCATACAACGTGTGAAAGCACGTGCGATACCCTAACCTCATCAGCCGCCAACCAGGGTGATAACACAGTTTCGGTAGCTCAAGGCGGTACTGTCACCCCTGGCGCTACCAAGCAGCTTTTGCCACCGGACAGGGTATTCTAAATACCCTGTCCGGTGGCAAAAGCTGCTTGGCATTTTAAAGTTATAAAAAGTAAAACTTCTCTCTCGATATTTTTGATCATATTTGATACTTACGTCATAATAGAGCCAGATGAGCAAACCTCTTTTTTTTCAGTCATACATTTCTGATTTTAATAACTTTCTGATTTATTCATAAGTTCGATTTTTTAAAATGAGATCAATGATTCATTCTAGTTGAGAAAATATAGATATGCTATATATATATATATATATATATTGAGAGAGAGAGAGAAAGAGAGATAATATTTCAGACATGTGTCATTAAATATGAAGGAAAAGCATTTATGAAGTTCTTTTCTGCTCACGAATGAGATAACGCTAACATAGATGTACAAAATTTTTTTGTAGTTCCCTGTATTTTTTCAACACTAGAATTAAGCTCATAATTGTGCTGTTGCTGCTGCTGCTTTTGAAATCCTGAAAACTGAAGGGCAATCAATGCATAAACAATCCTCGCTTATCAAATTTCATAAAATCTGTAGAAATTCACGTTACACACACACACACACACACACACACACACACACACACACACACACACACACACACACATATATATATATATATATATATATATATATATATATTTATGTATGAGTGGTCTGAAAACTAATAATGAAGCGTGGAAATTTTAGTAACGGTTATTGGTAACAATTAGTTTGGAATTTAAAGTATCCGTTCTTTTTTCTTTTAGTAGAGCTGTCTAACGGTATCGAGCACTTTTTAAAATTTATCCATGATCTTTATTTCTTTCTTCGTTTGACAGCAATTGCAAATACAACAACAGTAACTATATATATATATATATATATATATATATATATATATATATATATATATATATATATATATATACGAGACATCATTCAAATATTAGTGAATGTGATCAGTTGCGGAATACAGTGAATTGATTTTTGTAAGAACAATTAAAAAATAAGAAAACTATCACAAGTATCAGATCCACAAGTAAAAATGAATATGTATATTTGTGTGTGTGTGTGTGTGTGTGTGTGTGTGTGTGTGTGTGTGTGTGTGTGTGTGTGTGTGTGTGAGTATATACATGTGTTAAAGGGAGTAATTTTATCGTAAATTTTCAATATTAATTTTACCAGGCCTGTTCTAAAATCAAATTTCTGCCATTTTATTGGTATCTACATTTCGGATTGACTGCTGTAAAATATATCTTATAAGTATTGTATGATTTAATACAAGTTATATATATATATATATATATATATATATAAATGCATTCTGTTAATAAAATCATCCATTGAAGGCCTTGTATTTTTTCCCCTCTGTATATTTTCATACTGTCAGTTTTCCCTGATATATATATATATATATATATATATATATATATATATATGTGTGTGTGTGTGTGTGTGTGTGTGTGTGTGAGTGTGTGTGTGTGTATGCGCGTGCGTTCGTGCGTATGCGTGTGCGCGTGCGCGTGTGTGTGTGTGTTCATATATCTCCTCATCTTGATGTAATACCTAACCGGAAAATCGTGCTTTCAGTAATTGCACTTTGAGTTCGATTCTCACTGTGCACAAAAATAAGCTGTGTTTATTAAATATCCATATAAATGTATGTCTTCGTGTAAGTATATGCGTGTGTGATATTTTTATATATGTCTCTTCAGAAGCTGAAGTTTGCATGCATTCATATCTATGTACATTTGTGTGTGTGTGTGTGTCCGGTCAGATCCTATCTATCTATCTATCTATCTATCTATCTATCTATCGTGGAAAGAGATGTGGGAGAGAAATAGCTCGCGGGAAACTTCAACTTACTGGGTCTTGAATTCTATCCACCCAACGGGCGATTTGCACTCCAGCTGACAATTACTACTAATGTTTGTGACTATATGATGATATTGTCACCCACCCCATACACAAAAACATGCAGAGAGCTAGAAATAGAGTACAAAATTAAATGCATATGCATATAATTCAATATATATATATATATATATGCCTGAGTGTACACATTCATATATTTCGTTTAAGTGTTTAAAAGTCCTTTTTTTAAAGCGTGACCTTTTCGTTATATCTTTAATATCAATTGAAAAAAAGCCACAGGGAATAATACAGCTCGAACTTACCTAATTTCTCTGATTACGACACCAAAGCTACACTGGATTCGTTGCCCAAAATGTTGCCAGAAGATTTTGATATCATTTTTAAAGAGGCTATGAACGAACAGCAATTTTGTTCGCTTTCTATATGAAGATGAACTCGATTGTCTATTTCCTAACCACTTTTTTTTTTTTGTAAATTGTGAATAAACGTAAAAAAAAAAAAAAAAAGAAATGTGATGTATTCATCAAGATATAAGAGTCAATTACTTCATAAATATAATCCTTAAATGACCAAACTGAAAGACAATCGAGATAAATAATTACTTGTCTTAAAAAAGAACATCATACCGAACTTAGAAAAAAGAGCATTTATTCATTTTCTTCTTTCTTTTGTATATGAACCAAATAAAACCTGGAATCCGAATGGCTAATGAGCCGGTCTAGCTGACTATTACAAGTGAATTCGATAAACACTGGATGCTCTATACTTCCAACCTTGTGCCAAGTTAATCAAAGCTTTATATATGACATCATATAAAGCCCGTTATCTATCTATTAAAATTGACTTTAAATCACTGTCGCCGTGGTGTAACGAATATCGCTGGAGAAAATGGACTCGGTTATCTGCGTTCAAATCTGGGATGAGTCTCTTTACTTTTCGCTTAGGCCCTTAAAAAGACATGAATTCCTTTGTTCTGGGTAAATAATAGAGCAAACTGTATTTTTGTGTGAGTGTTTTTTAGTCTTGGTAAGGCTGTCAATCTAGAAGAAAAACTATAAATTCAAACCAGCTTCACTTTTCTTAAAAATTGACCTTGTGTCACATCTTGGTGGGGGAGGATAGGTAAATATATTCATTAACTGTGCTATCATTACTGTTGTAGTTAATTTGGGGCTGAATTTATTTTCAGTACACGTACATTTTAGCAAAGATATTGCCAAAGTTTCATATGCGTGTGAGAGAGAAATATTGTGTGGGTACGTAAATATGTGCCTTTGATTCAAATAATTGACTCACAGACAGACAGACAGACAGAGAGAAGTTAATCCCTATTCTTAATAGTAAAATATGATCAAGAAATATTTGAGACTTTTTGCATTTTATTTATTAATTTATTTATTTATATTTCGGATAGTTTTTTTTTTTTCGTTTGTTTCTTGTCATGCTTTGAAAAACTATGATAAAAAAAAATAAACGACCCCATATAATTGTTCACACAAGTGTCAAGCTGCTTCAATCTCTCTCTCTCTCTCACACACACACACACACGCACACACACACACACACACACACACACACACACACACACACACACACACACACAGACACAGAGGCGCGTGTGTGTGCATGCAAATTATATACATCTATATATATATATATATATATATATGTACATATATATATATTATATGAACTATATAAATTATATATATATACATATTTATGATTTGTGGAAATATATACTACATTGTTCCATTATGGTGTATTGTTTGTGATATTGATGTTAAAACAACGCTTGTGAAGGTCCCTTTTCCTTACAAAAAGTGCACCCGAGCTTGTACAACCGATCGGACAAATCGTTGTCATAACAATATCAACAGCTCAAAGAGGGCTACATCTGCCCGGACAAAGCTTAGAATCTTAATGACATCTCAAAGCTACATGAATTCATATATATATATATATATATATATATATATATATATATATATGTGTGTGTGTGTGTGTGTTTGTGTGTGTGTGTGTGTGTGTGTGTGTGTGTGTGTGTGTGTGTGTGTGTGTGTGTGTGTGTGAATGCTTATTTGTGTACATGTGTTTGCTTTCACAGAAAGATATATATGTATTTATCATTTAATGCACGTATATTGTATCTACTCGAGCATAGTTCAAATTTAAAAGACCAATATTTTTGGCTAAAAATTGACCTCGACCTATGTGTTAGTAATAATTCGGTGAAAATTCAAACACGACAGGACTGACCCTAAATCAAAAGTCGACTTATATGCAATATGTGTATACATACAAGTATCTGTGACATATAAATACATATGCATGTGTGTGTGAGTGTGTGTGTGTGTGTGTGTGTGTGTGTGTGTGTGTGTGTGTGCATATTAATATGCATGTGTTTCTTGCTTTTGTATAGAGATTCATATTTATCTTTTAGTTAATACATAAATGCCATATCTTTTTGTGTATAGGTCGAATTTTAAAGACCAAATTTTTAGGTTCAAAATTATCCTCGACCTATACATGAATAATAATTCATAAGTCCAAATTCAAACACAATGGGAATGACTCTAAATTAAAGGTCAACTTATACACGAAATGTATACAACTCTTTAGAACATATATATATATATATATATATATACATGTATATGTGTGTGTTTGTGGGTGTGTGTGCGTGCGTGCGTGCGTGTGTGTGTGTGTGTGTGTAAGAATGTATGCATGCTTGGGCATGAATCTGTTTACGTATGCATACGTTTATGTAAGTGTATGTTTATCTGCAACCATAAGTGCGAGTAAATTCTTTATTAAACATCATGGCGGTAATCATATCTTTCTTAATAAAATGGTTAAATGCAACATTCCTTTTTATATCTAACACACTGTCTCTAAGAATTGTGGACTTTATCATTCTTCGATTTTTCTTCAGGAATTGAAGGGACCATTTTTTATTCTCAATCTCTGAAAATATTTTTGAGAAATAATTCCCAGTAAACTACATTCATCGAGACATAAATTAACAATGAATGAAGCCTGAAATACCTCTAATTTCTTCCTTTAGCATTACACCCATTTATTTCATGGAGTTTTCCTTAAATCAAAACACCTAAGAAACTATTCTATTAAAACTGAATTAAAACTGAACAATTGTATTTATTTTTATGTCCTTCACGTCCTCAAATCTTATTATTAAGATGAATTTACAATTTAACAAACAAGATAATAATCTCACCGGGTTAAGTCAGATGAGTTTGGAGAATGCTGCACTTATATATATCTGTGTTTCGGGAAAAAAAAAATTCACGCAAAAAGTAATGAGACTAGCTTCCTGATTTTCTTTTATAATGGGACAAACTAACCTCGTGAAAGTTTAGATAGACATCTAGACACCCAGACATCACCACTTGATTAAATGAATTTCTCAGCAGTGTACACGTCTTCATTTTTAATTTTGAATATTTTATATAAACAAAAAGGAAAGTTTCATTATTGATAGTTTTTCATCTGTTCACATGAAACGTTGGTAAGTTAAATTCTGATTGGATGGCCCACAGTCGTGACCTTGTGCCAAATGAACATACGTTCTGTTATTACGACAGTTTCGAATGAAAAGCAACGTTTCTTTTTTGTTTTTTTTGTTTTTTTTTAAATTTTTGGCTGCTATTGTATCGTTTCGTTTATCGTTATCTGGATGATAAAAAAAGAAAAGGTATTGTGAATTAATATCTTCGTTGTACAAATCATTTTGTACCCTTGATTAAAGCAAAATACGTCAGTCTTTTAATTCGATTCTAAATACATAGCTTTCATCAGCGCACATGTTCTTTAAACAGAAAAATAGATACAGTTCTATTGCCTGACACAAAAATTATCTTTGTATTCCAGCAACTATCACTGCTATGTCGATTTGTACATTCTTGAAATCTCTTTCCCACTGTCTCTTTTTCCTTCCTTGTATTTGAGTCTATGCATCTGGGTGTGCATCCGTGTGCATACATGCGCGTGTGTGTATGTTTGTTTTTGTGCTTGTGTGCGCACATGTACGCGTTTGTCTGTCTGTATAAATTTGTAATTGTTTACATTCTTGTCAACGTGTGTACATATGTTCTTACGTCCGTCTACTTATGTATTAGTGCACATATTCATGGGTTTGTGTTTGTACATTGTTTGTATGCAAATTTGTGCGTGTCAGCGTATATGTGTGTACAAATGTGTTTTTGTTTGAAGTAATATATGTATGTATATGTACTTGTGTATCTGTGTGTGTTTTATAGAAGTCCCCGGGTATGTTTATATGTGTTTTTGCGTATCTATGTTTGTGTGTATGTGTGCGTGTTTTGGTATATAATTGCGTGCGTTTTTGTCAGCATGCATATGTGTGTGTGTGTGTGCGCGCGCGCGTGTGTATCATTTAGAGCTTATGTGCGTTTGTGTGTGTGTGTGAGTGTGTGTGTGTGTGTGTGTATGTATGCGCGCACACACGCGTTTTTATTTATGTGTGTATCTGTAAATTAGATATGGATGTGTATGTGTGCTTATTTGAATGTGTGTGCGTGTATGTGTGTGTTTTGTGTGGCTTTGGGTATGTGTGTATTTTTGTGTGTGCGTGTATCTATTTATGCATGTGTATGTGTGTGTGTTTGCATGCGTATACGTTTTTGCGTGTAGTTTTGAGCCTGTGTGTTTTTGTTTGCGTGAGTGCATTTATGTTGAATGTGCGTGTGTGTTTATGTGTGTATGAGTGAATGAGTGAGTGAGAGAGAAAGAAAGAGAGAGAGAGAGAGAGAGAGAGATAGAGAGAGAGAGAGCGTGTGTTTTAAGTATAGATGAGTGTGTGTTAGGTATAGCAGTAAGGAATCACTATGGGAAAGTCCCCTATTTCCCAGTATTTAGTTGTGTGAATATTTACTACATGTAGGTGTGACGTGTTTGAGGAAGGCTGAAGATAGCTGTGGAGGGTGGGGTAAAAAGCTTCATCATCTCGGCGTTAGCGCGCAAACCCGTCCGTTTTATGTTTGAGGTTGGGGCGTTTTCGCTATTTTCTCTTCTTTTAATCCCCGGCAGTGCAAAAACAAACGAAAAAAAAAAAAAAAAAAAGACGGATAGAGGGAAAACAAAAAGTGTTACGACTCTGTAAGTTCGCACATTATTTTGCCATTTGGACTCCAGTGAATGTTATATCTCTATAAGAGAGAAAAAGACTGACAAACAGACAGACAGACAGTGAACCAGAAAGAGATTTAAATAGTAATAGAGAACAAGACAGATTAAGAAGCGTTACTATAAGATATATGTGTGTATTAGTAGGTGCATGTGTGTATGTGCTTAAGCGTGAGTATGCCAGTGCATGTGTTTGTAAATGAGAAAGAGAAACAGACGAAGAGAGATTCAGCGTGAGGAAAGAGAGATTGAAAAAGAAGAAATAATCATTATTGAATTCGTTTTCTCATCAAGAGACTTTTTGAATCCACCCGGAAGCTCTCTGTGAAAAAGAGAAAGAGAGAGGGGGAGAAAGATAGAGAGAAAGAGTGAGAGAAAGAGAGAAAAACCTGATAAAGAGCGAGTAAAAGTCGGTATTAAAAGGAATGGATTACTAGACAGGATAGATGCCTTACAACAAATGTTTGAAGGCGTGTGTGTGTGTGTGTGTGTGTGTGTGTGTGTGTGTGTGAAAGAAAGAAGAAAAATACAGGAAAAGTGCGTCAAAGAGAGTTCCTGGTTTCTTTGTTTAATGGCATAACAACCTTCGCGATTTATTTTATGCCAAAACTCTCCTTTTAGAAGGACAGTATTGGTA
This sequence comes from Sepioteuthis lessoniana, assembly GCA_963585895.1. Taxonomy (NCBI): domain Eukaryota; kingdom Metazoa; phylum Mollusca; class Cephalopoda; order Myopsida; family Loliginidae; genus Sepioteuthis; species Sepioteuthis lessoniana. Next base: position 80,998,291 of record OY757911.1, read on the forward strand.
CTATTTTATTCATTGCTTGGAGGTTTAGAGGTTTCATACTTTTCCAAAAGGTATTACTCTGAAAGCAAAAGGAATAGTACGATTGGAATTCATACCTGCTTACGACGATGTCGCAGTCGAGTATTTTAACCATTATACCATGGAGACTTCCACAGGAGATAGAGAGTGAGAGAGAAGCGTATAGAAAATCTGCGTCAAAGACAGTGAGAGAGAGAGAGGGGGGCAGAGAGAGAGAAATAGTTCGAGAAAAAGTAAGAAAGAATTAAAAGGAACGATGAGCAAGACAGTAAGAAGCAGAGGTTTGCACACGTGTGGGGGGGGAGTGAGAGAGAGGGGGGAGTGAAAAAAGAAAGAAAGAAAGAAAGAAAGAAAGAAAGGGAGGAGACGAACAAAAATAGACTGAGGCAGAAAAAGAAAGATGAAGAAAAATGTGTTCTAATATCATGAGAATATGTGAAACCATGAGAGAAAAAGAAAAAAGCGTTGTAGAGAGAGAAGTACGGGAATAAAAAGAATGTGCGTTAGAGAGAAAACAAGAGTAAGAGAGAGAGAGAGGGAGAGAGAGAGAGAGAAAAGCGAGAGAGAGAGTGTATAAGAGAGAGAATAAAATGTAACAGAGAGAGAGTTACTACATCAACCGTAACAACAGAGGTTTATATAATTGTGTGCCCATTCGATATTTCGTGTAATCGCGTACACAAGTGTGAGTCTTTGTGTATCTGTATATGTGTGTGTCTCTGTGTATGAAAGAAAGAAAGAGAGAAAGCGGGTAGAGGTAGAGGTTAGACAAAGATAAAGTAAGCGAAATTATCTCTAATGAATTCATTCTTACGTGGGAATATTTGAATCTATTACGGTCAAATTATTCTTAAAGCACCAGTATTGACGAATTATAGAAGTTAAGCAGAGTTGATCATGTTCAATCCCTAGAGGAGTGACCACTTAAAAACAGCAGATACTGCGAATAAACTGATTCTCAGACTTAATGTAAAGCTTCATAAATTCTATGTAAATATTCACGCAACCCGTCCGCCTCAGGCAGAATGTGACACGAAGTCAGTTTTTTAAGCGGAGTAAAGCCGGTTTTAATTCAGAGTTTTCCTTTTCCAAACTTAGGCTAAAAAAACTCAGTCTGCCCTACGATTTACTCATAGCTGGAGGGAAAGCAGATGGATCCATGCCGTCCTGAATGGAATTTGTGTGAAGTGAAGAGCAAACAACTTCGATCAAGATTTGAACTCGTATTGCCGATTACATTTCCAACTCTAAATGTGCTTAAATTCTATTTCTGTGAGTGTTCTCCACCAGACAGAAGGGAGGATAGAGATAGGGAACGTATATAAGTGAGAGTGGTTGAGAGAAAGAAATAGATAGATAGATAGATAGATAGAGAGAGAGAGAGAGAGAGAGAGAGAGAAATAGAGATGGTTAACATTAAAAAATAGAAGAGGCAAACTATCATAGAGTTTCTGAAAGGAGTAACAAAAGATACATAACCAAAATAGAAAGAAAGAAAGACTTGCTGGGTAAAGAAAAAAATCCAATAGTCCTAGAGATTTCATTTCCCACTAGGTACTCTCTTACTTCCGGCCTTGTATTGCCAAAAAGTATAATAAACTACTTATTAGTCGTACAGGCTCTCAAAAAAGTAACGAAGGAATCGGAAAATCTATTATAATTTGAGCCGACTATATAAAATGAACATTTCACTTTCACACACGTATATATCATAATTTTCTAAGCTTTATTTACTCATGGCACATGGTCAGATGTATGGGGTACCCAGTAAAACTCGAATTCACAAGTAATGATTTGAGAGTGTAGTTTGTTCACTATGACACCAAGCAAATCTCTCAATACACATACACACACGCACACACATACACACTCCTAAGCAAACATTATTTCTCTCTCTCTCTCTCTCTCTCTCTCTCTCTCTCTCTCTGTACATATTCAGTGAGAGAGAGAGAGAGATCTATTATGAGCGTCTTTTTGTCCGGGTCAAGTTTTTACGTGTATCTATTCTTTCATTCATAATATATATATATATATATATATATATATATATATATATATATATATATATATATATAAGAGAAAGAGTGAGAGAGTGAAAGAAAAAGAAAGAGATGTAGAGAGAGGTTTTATTGTAAATTTGTAGACAAATTATATGCAATAAACATCGACAAACCTTTTTATTTTATTATTGGTAAATAAACAGCTGGGCCCAGTTCTTCTAAACGATTTTACATGAAAACAACAAAATGAAAATATATTATGATGGTGTGCATTTTTTTAAACGTTTCATTTAAATTTTTATTTTATTTTCTTATTCTTATTTTTATTTTTATTTTTTTGTGAAGTATATTTTGATTGAGCCTCCAACCACACCCATGACGACCAATTCCCCGGCATGGCCTCTTTTGTCACAATGGTTGTCCGATTATATAGGATTTGGTCGTCCCATTCAGGAAACGCCCAGTATTATTACCTCGTCCCCTAAAACAGCGACCAAGGCATTAGCTCATTTGGTAAACATGCAGGACTCTCACACACGAAATTTTGAATTCCTTTTAAAAAGATACGCTTGATCATTACCACAAATGAAAAAGTAGATGGGAAATTCACATTTTAATGAAAGGTAGATTTACGATGTTCAATGCATAACACTTTCAAATCACATCATATATCTATGTATACAAAAGTGGATTTACAGTACAGCTTATAAATAAGTACACCATCTTGGGGGAGGTTCGCTTTCTGTAGGGTACCGTTTTGGCCTCTGGGTAGCTAAATAGATACCCATAAATAAGTACAAGCCTGACTTTTTTTTATATAAACAAAAAAAATAAATAAATGAATAAATAAATAAAACAAAAATATAAATAATTTTATTACAAGAGGAACATTGTACAATCAAAAGAATGTAATCACTTGTCAAATTCTACATCATTGAAACTGTTCGGTTCGGTTTCTTTGTCTAATGGAATATCAACTTTCGTGGGTTATTTTATGCCAAAGTCACTCTTATTGAATAACAGTGATGGTACTATTTAACCCATTGCTGAGAAAAGGGTAAAAGGATTCATACCTTTTCAAAAGTATAAGTCTGAAAGAGAACAGATTAGCTCGACTTGAGTTCGAACTCCAAACCAGACAACTACTTTCTGAATAATGGGACGTAAATAGCCTGATTTTCGTATCGATCGTCAGTGATAAAAAGTATCATGAACTTGTGCTCTTGTAGTTTTTATAAAACCAGACAGGACGGTGTGTGTGTGTGTGTGTGTGTGTGTGTGTGTGTGTGTGTGTTCTAACAAAATATACAAGATGATTAGGAAAAATTGAGATTATTTCCTAATCAAATAACTTAATCATTTCTCATTCAAATGATCGCAAATTTTAACAGCTGTGTGTAGAAACAACGCAAGTTCTATCATTAATGTTTTATGCTTCTCCCTTTTTTTTTCTTCTCAGGTAAAGAAATCCCAGACTCAGAAAAGAAAAGGCGTTTAAACATTAAACATGGGATGTGGTGGAAAGAGATAGATTCCATGTGATGAGAAATTCTATTAGTTCTTTCCAGGTTTTGAAATCGACTCCATATCCTACGACGATAATCGGTACGCCAGGCTACCTCCTTTCTACCTATCTATCTATGTAGCTCACTATCTATACATCTATCTGCATGTAATATCTGTTTATATATATATGTATATATATATATATATATTAGTATATATACGTGTGTGTGTGTGTGTGTGTGTGTGTGCGTGTGTGTATGTGTCTGTCAATGGATTTATGTCTGTCAATATATCTAGCTGTCTATATATCATTCACGATCGATCTATCTATCTATTTATCTATCTGTCGACCTGTACATGAGTATTTATGCACCGAAGAACACACGCCTTTTTCTTTAAGTACCAGAATATGTTGCTATGGTAATTTACCGTGTCGCCTCCTAACGACCATCGCGAAAGTCACTCTCTCAGCAATGGCCAACAAGCCCATAACCTACACACTAAATTGACTTATACACAATTACTTAAGCACATAGAAGCAATTTTCTTTCTCAAGAGCTTTGATAAGAAAAAGCCGACCATTGTAGAGATAGAATGCATGTATTCAGACAAGTCTAAGATCTAAAATGACGTCTTCTAATCAAAGGTTACTTGGCAACCGCTTCTATGAGGTCCACTCGCATAGGTTGGAAAATAATGTCTTTAAAAGGAAGTACAGCAGACAGAAGTACAAATTAAATTATTTAGCCCGGTGATTTCTTGATATATTAGGACAGACCATAAAAATGAAATTTCTCAATTCAATAAATCTTAATGCTTTAAGGTATAATTTTTTAAAATTCCTGAATTGAATATCATAAATGTAAATTATTCTAATTGTTCACGTTTTGTATATATATATATATATATATCAATTGACCTTATAATGACACATCATAGTGAGGTTTTAGTTGGCAAAATAGTATTAAAATACTTTTAGAGAATAAAGCGATTCTTAATCTACTTTGGAAATTTATAATAATAACAACATTGGGTCCACTTTCTCGCTCTCTTCAGTCGTTATCTTTTCTCAATGTAGATAACTGTTAGACACAAATTTTTTTACTGCCCCGTCATTGATGCTTTGAATACGTTGAGTGTATCTCCTGCAAGAGGGTAAGACTCCCCCAAAAGAGGGGTCCTGGCTATTCTACTGAATTGCGTCTAATGTTGGGTAGGTTCCAGTTCTTGTTATCTAGGAAGTGTGAAGTACCCTTTCATCTTCATGTCCACTCTGATCCCAAATGATAGCCGTTATTAGGGTTTTAGCTATGGGTTGAACACATCTATCTAAAAATCATTCGTATTCAATTGAACTGCGTGCAACGAAGCCCTCTTAGGAAACAATTACCGAAATAAAGAAAATAGGAATATACAATGTACGCAATTTCCTCACTTCTAAGCATAAAAAAATTTAAGATGGGCCCGAAAATAATCAGTCGTTATTGGATGAAGGTCAGTGTTGTTCCAAAAATGCCCTTTTGTATGGTTGAATTATCTCATCCCTCAGCAGGGAATTCAATCAATTTATTCTAAGCCCCACCAAAAAGGGCCAAACACAAATCTGAACAAATTTCAAAACCTGTCCATATACTCATATAGACACAGTTACATGCAATGAAAATGCAGAATAGATCTACACGAGCCCATCCACTCTTTTGTATATTTTAATCTATTTTATAATCGGCGCAATCATTTCCTACCCCGAGTAAATTTACCATAGGTATAAATGGAGTCACAATTTTTCGCGCTGACACTCAAAACAAATTTAGCTAACGGTGGTCGATAAGTCATAATGAATTATTCATATTATTCTCTCATATCTTGTGTGGATATAAATATGGGAGCATTAGTTTTGAGAAAATGAACTGGCTTAAATGTAGATATATATGCTCTCATTTATGAATGTGGGTTAACCACTCTGCCTGTGTGTTTTTGAGTCTATTTTGTAGCCGAATTACTTATGGGTATTGCATTGACATCCACTGGAAAGTGTCCAGATCTACGCAACAGCCTGCATTTCGAGTGATAATTTTCCAGTTAAGAAGAACCTTTTACATACAAAAGATTAGCACAATAACCGCTGTATGCGTACTGAAGGGAAAATTTGTGTACTTGGATTAATTACACAAGTGTCAGAGAATGATGGTCCTTTAGACTGATTGATCTAAAACAGCATGTCAACCCGTCTTGGGTCAATTTATGTTTATAGGTTAGGAAATCAACTTCGTTGTACGTTCTTATTTATATTTCAGTGTTGTTTCGATGGAGACCTTTTTTCACACGATCCTATTGAATAAGAATACTTTTCAAACAGATCAGTTTGACCCATAGAGGGGTATCTACCAGGTAATATCACTCCCAGTTCAGAATGGACCTGGGAGTAATAGAAATAAAGGAGTAATCCACACTGAAGTTTTACTATCGTATGTGGTTTAATGTCATATTCAGGACATTATTATTTTTTTTGTGTGTGGCGATCACGGATATCTACTGGAGGTGTAATCTGCCTACTCTAAGCCACTTCGATAATGTGATGTTCTCTAGAGGTAACTTATTTTCTGCACACAAATGCCCTTGCTTTATCTAAACTTCTTTTTGAAAAGTGCTCGTATAAACAATCAATTCGACATTGACATGCAAGCTATGGTGCTACTCAAACGAGGGAAAATATTTCCTTTTCCTTATACCAAGTTTGAGTATCATAGTTTTATACATAGGTAATTACTTATTAACAATACTGAACTTCTCCAAAGGAAGCACATTAAAGGAATATATTTATTGACAACCACCTTTTTGGCGAAGTTTCAAATAACCTGACAGTTTTCAATTAGGGAACAAGACCCTCCCAAAAAGGAGTATCATTTGTATGACACTAAACTGAATCTTATGGTGAGGCTCCGGTTCCTGAGATCTGAAGGATATGGAGTAGACTATGATCATTACTCCCATGTCCACTCTGAACCTGTAGTGGTTATACTAGCGAGGTACTTTTCTCTGATTCAAATAGATCTGTTGGAAAATTATTTTATTCCATTGGACCATGTTAAAAAAATCCAATTAAGAAACAATGATATAAAAAAATGTCGATATGAACCTAAAATTAAAGTGATTCCGAAAACTCTAATCATAAAACAAACCTTGACGAGTTGACATGTCGTTAAAATCAACCTTTCAATCTTTTTTGACAGTTAAAGTTATAGATGTAGTAAAAGCCTATGTCTGTCCCCAAATGCTTTGATTGTTTAAGAAAGAAGATCCATTGTCCAACGGTGTCTGATCAAAACTGCTCAAGCCATGAATTAGCTCCACAAAATAAAAAATAAGAAAAAGAAAGAAAGAAAAAGAAGGAAAAACTTATTCTGAAAAGACACTTACCGTTTCTTTACTTACTCTTCGAGTTTATTCTGATCGCGAGGTAATTGTAACACTTCACAGTTGGAATTAGGGCACTAATCTCTCTCTATCATCTAAGGTATTCGACTCTTAAAATCACCTAAATATTTTGGACAGTCTTAGAGATCTGTGGAGTATTGTTTTTACTCAGACTTCAGTAAAAATCCACCGGTTAAAACTAGTCTGAAAACCTGCAAGGAATAAAATAACAACAACAACAACGACAATAATATGTATATATATATATATATATATATATATATATATATATATATATATATATATATATATATAAACTTATTAAATTAGGAGTGTACCAATGCTTCAAGCGAAAAACCGGTTTTCTACTGCGTATGAAGTCTCTAATTTTCAAAAAGTATCCTCAAGGCGTTTGCAAACACGTCAAACTAGTTACCACCCAAAAGTATGTGGAATTTAAGATGAAAAATAATTTCTTTAAAGAAGGAAAAATTATTGAAAATTGATCATTTATTTTTTGCTCGAGTGATTTTGAAAAATGTGTGAAATAAATGGCGTTACTCAAGAAACCCTCAGTAAATTGACAGGTGAATAGTTCGATCTCCCTCCTCGGTGCCGTTTTATATAATTGAGAATAAAGGGTAGTGCTATTCAAATAACTATTATAATCCTAGGAAATGGAATGAGTGACCGATCTCAAATCCTTTACAAGGCTGTTTGCGCCTACCTTCATGCTAATACTCTTAGGAAAAGCATGAATCAGTCAGTTCTCCTATCACACAGCTATGGGTAACTAGTAGATCAGACTGTGTTATTTAGTTGTGGTTACTGATAAAGAAGAAAGAAAACTCTGAATTTAAACCATCTTTACTCCACTTAAAAACTGACTTTCTGTCGAATCCAGTCTTTGACGTAGGGTTTGGGTAAATACAAATGAACGCCTGAATCTATCTCTTTATACATCTAATTGAAAATAATAGGGTCCTCTAAGTTCTTTAGACTTAGGTAACCAGTGTTGGTGAAGGAAATTTTAAAATTCAAACAGCTGAACACTGCTTTAAAATGCCCTGTCAAATATGGCCAGTAGCGGTGGGGTCGGGTGATGACTAACTTGTGTATGAATCGAGCGTTTTCAAGTAAAATTACTTCGAAGTTTACGATTTTTGAATCAGTGATTATTTTGTCATTTTCAAGCTATTTACTGTTCGAAAGATACTACCCAATATTCGCAAATATACTTACCAATATTCGTAAAATATTTTTGCTTTGATATTTTGTACCTCGCAGGCATAGGCCTCTATGTTAATGCACACAAAAACGGAATATATGTGCTATAATCAAACGGGGGACATCTCCGCTCTAGACGGAACCCCTCTTAAACTAGTAGTGTTGCATACATATATATACTGGATAAATACTGACACAATGATAAACGACGCATCAAGGACGCAGGAAAACGCAAGAAGAATTAAGATGCAGGAAGGAAGACACAAGAAGACTTCTTTAGAAAAATATTCACCTCTCACTTTATTGCAAGGGTTCGAAAGGTTAGCATGTGAGAGGATGCTGGAGACCGAACATAAACTTCATATTTTGACCCCACTGTTATGACCGTCACGTTGTGTCTTGTTCTCCTGATGTTGGGGTCCACTCCATCGGGGGTTTTTCCGAGGGCCCCCTCGGTCGGGTGTGGCCTTCCCTACCACATCTGGTCTCTACTGTCTGGAAGTCTGCTGGCAACTGCATCGGGGGTTTTCCGAGTTCCCCCTCGGTCGGGTGTGGCCTTCGCTACCACATCTCGTCTCTAGCTCTCCGGAAGTCTGCTGGCAACTGCATCGGGGGTTTTCCGAGGGCTCCCTCGGTCAGGTGTGGCCTTCCCTACCACATCTCGTCTCTAACCCTCTGGGAGTCTGCTGGCAACTGCTTGGCACCCCAAACTCAACTGAGTTAAATAAAAACTCAACGCCCACACGAACGCCTACTGGATCTTTGAATCGGGTGTTTAATCGTCATCAAGCGGAAATAACTGTCATGCAGTTCAGAGGTTACTCTCTTCCGGTGCATGACTGTAATGGCACAATGAGACCTTCACCTTGTCCCATATCATAAGCCTTAATCCACCCTCGCGATCTCTTTCGATTACTGGCCGTTGGAATGTGTCACTTCCTTCCGGTGTATTACCTTGGAATAGTATTTTTGGGCCGGGTCGAAGGTCAAAATATAACAGTAGACAAATTCACTTACCTAGGAAGCAGCGTCGAATCAACCGAAAAGGACATCGACACGAGGTTAACGAAAGCATGGACAGCTATCAATAGGCAATCGATTATATGGAAATCAGACCTAACCGATAAAATGAAACGCAGTTTCTTCCAGGCAGTGGTCACATCGATACTGCTATATGTGTGCACTACATGGACTCTAACAAAACGGCTGGAGAAGAAGCTAGACGGCAATTACACAAGAATGCTGCGTGCAATCTTGAACAAGTCCTGGTGGTAACACCCCACAAGACACCAACTGTTCGGCCACCTGTCTCCTATCACGAAAACTATTCAAGTTAGACGAACCAGACATGCAGGACACTGCTGGAGAAGCAGGGACGAACTCATAAGAGATGTACTCTTATTGGCCCCCACACATGGCCGTGCAAAAGCAGGACAACCAGCACGAACATACATTCAGCAGCTATGTGAGGATACGGGATGTTGTCCTGAAGACCTGCCTAGGGCGATGATCGATAGGGAGGAGTGGCGAGAGAGAGTCAGTGATTTCCGTGCTACCAGCGCGACATGATGATGATTATGAAACGTTTTTGTGCTGAAATTGATACTGAGCAAAAGAAAAAAAAAAAGAAATAGAAAAAAAAACACTCAAAATGTGTTAAAACAAAATGCTAAAAAAGAAGTATAAAACCAACAGGTATAAGTAATAAAAATTGTAAAATATTACAATTATTTTTATGTTCTAAATTATATTCAAGTCATCAAATTTTCTTGGATTATCGTAAGCAATTTGATAACATTTTATTATCAATCTCGTCTAATTTTCATGGACTTCAGCAAGTATTGATTCAATTGTTTCTAATGTTAACTAAAATATTAAGTTACAATCATATATATATATATATATATATATATATATATATATATATGTGTGTGTGTGTGTGTGTGTGTGTGTGTGTGTGTGTGTGTGTGTATATATATAGCCTATATTTTGTTCGAGATTACAGACAATATCTTCAAAGAGCTCGTTATTCTAAGGATACAGCTATCTGTTGTTAAAATCGAACAGAACTTCATGCAAGTGTTGATTCTCATGACTGAACCAACACTTGCATGAAACTTGAAGACACACAAGTAGCAGTTACTACAATATACATATGTATACATAACTAGGAATAATGTAAATATATATCAGTTTTACCTCAGCATCATCAAAGCGTGTCAACATTATGGATTCCTCTCTCTCTCTCTCTCTCTCTCTCTCTCTCTCTCTCTCTCCTCAATCCCTATCGACCATCGCTCATGGCAAGTCCTCTAAATAGTATCCAATGTCCATAGAAAGCTGATAAATGTAAGCTTTTGTAGGTTGGCTTAGAGTGGTGAGACCTCCACCACCATCAATAGGTTTCCCGGATATGACACTAAACAATCTGATAATGAGGTTCCAGTAATACTGGATCTTTGGGGAATGCAAAGTACCCTTTTATTGCCATCGCTACCTGTTTCACTCTGACCCGGAGTGGTAGCACTTGATGGGGTCCTATCTATGGGTCAAATAGAACAAAACTTCGTACTTATGCTAAACCATATTGCTTGAAATTTGACTGTTTTGACATTTAAACTGCTTACTTATGCTAAACTGAATTGTTTGGAATAAAACTTTTTACATTTAACTCTGAGTCAGCTAGAGTTGTAGAATACACAAACTGCTTCTCTGCAGAGGGGTAAGACTCCTCCAAAGAGAGTCCTAGATATGACACTAAACAAACAGATGATGAGGTTCCAGTATTAATGGATCGTTGGGGAATGCGGATTTCCTCTTCTTTGCCATTGCTCCCCAATCAACTCTGGCCCTACCTCTAAAGAACGAGAAATGCTTGGGCCCTATCAATTGGTCAGATAAAAGTAACATGAGTACTTATGCTAAACTGAATTGTTTGAAATAGAAGAGTTTATATGTATAAAATGGATCTGGCATTAATAACCTACAATGATTGATGTGCCACAAAAACAACCAAACCAAGTGACACATTTTCTCCACACCCTTCCGCATCGTTCATCACTCTGGGAAGATCCTCTACACTGCACCCAGTGTCCTTACAGAATTAATAAGTCTTTGTTTGTCGATCAGCCCTGTAGTGTCCATTTTAAAGAATCCTTAGAGAATATCACTTTTGAGTTTGTCTTCTTCGTCCTCCTGGGATGGTTTGTTAGAGTGGAGGTGGTTTGCTGTTTCCAGGAGCATTTTTGTGTATTTCCCTTTAGCTTTTTTAGAGTCGAGAGTCATTGAGAAGGAGTTGAGCCTCATTATATTGACATGGTACCAGGCTAAGCTAAACTGGTAGCATCTACTTTATTGTTAAGATTTGGACGAGTCAAAGTTCAATGAGGTTGTATAATTCATAAGGGTAAAAAGTGACCCTTTCTTTTAGTATTTACATTGCAAATCCTATTAGGTATTCATAAATATGTGAGTTAATGTGTAACTCTAACCTTGGTGTCTTCTCTGAGACAATTTCCCTAATATGTTATAGATTGAACAACACTTGCTCGGCATATTTACACTCGTATAGGTGTCGCCTCGTCTGCATATACAGTGTATACATAAACATTGTAGAATAAAGCTATAAATAATACAAAACAATATACTGTTTGCGACGCACTGACTGTATCTTCTGCAGGGGGGTGGGCAAAACCCTCTAAAAGAAGTATCCAGTGTATGACACAAAACTACAACTGATTATAAAGCTTCAGTTTTGGAGATATGGGGACTATATAATAACCCTTTCATTGCCATTACACGTAGGTTCACTTTGACTTCTTATGATCCATTGTTTGAGTCATATAGATCTTTTAAAAGATTATTTGTATTAGATAGTAATACGTGAAATCCTATTACGGCATATCATTTGAAATAAATTGGCCCTCTGGCTTAGAGTGTTAGTGCCTGGTAGGGTCCATTTATGGGTCAAAAAATCGTTATTAAAAACCCTCTTAAGAAACAACTGCACAAAATATGTAAATATATATATTTATGTATATGTATATTTTACAACCAAATGTACAATGAACGCAATTCCCAAACGTCTAGGCATAAAATAACCCTAGTTATGTTGACAGACCGTTCAAGTCAATCAAACCCTTAAAATCTGGACAGGAAAAATGGATGGGCATACTGTTAAAATTAATCAATCAATCCATCAATCCAGTTATCTCTGTGCTAACTTTTCTGACACATCTCAGTGGAACGGAGCACTATGTATGGGAGTAAACGATGGACCTTGCTTTCACGATCTGTATTCGAACTGAAAATCGAGATCGAACATGTTGGTGCTCTTTTGGTCCACGCGAGGTTTCTGTCCTCACTGAGTTTACCTTGGGAAACCTGCATAACCATTTGACATTCAGTCAAATTCTCCAACCGAGGCATAGTCCCAGCTAAGGATCGATAAATCATTTAAGCGTCACTGATTTAAATTTTGAATATTTCTCTGTGAAATTTCGCGATATTTTTCCAGAATAATATCAACTATAAAAATATAATTGGTAAATAACTTGTTTTTTTCTGAAAATTTATCAAACCTAATATTTATCGAACCTAATATTTTAATTACAATTACTAAAAAATTCAGGAAAAACAAAGATCCTTGATTTTATTGGAGATAATCCTGGGCTTCTAACCTATCATCGGAGTGGATGGGAAATAACGACAAGACGACGATGACTCTATAGAGATTAAGTGACTTAAAGATTTTTTTGTCTTGATTATTTGTTCTAACATTTTATATCTCTATATTAAAAAGCTACTGGTAAACTTAATCAATAAGTAAAATTAATCCAAGACAGTTATTTTAGTTACACTTTTTTGTTCGTTTAAACTTTGTGATTTTAAATTCAGCGCGATTAGTCATGTCTTTCAGTAATATAGTTTCCAGTTTCATATTTTTTTATTGTAAGGGAAAATATTTCTTGAAGAAAAAAAAAAGATAAGCTTTAAAGCCAGTTCTTGGGCCCAAGAAGTATGCATACCATATTAGGTATGATTTTATCCACAAGTAGAATGTAAGACAGGGTCAATTCTTTAGTGGAGTAAAGCTGGTTTGAATTGAGTTTTATTTCTTCTATACCTATCAGCTAACCAAAGCTAAATAATTTAGTGTGTCCAACTATCTTTACATACAAATGGATTCATGCCTTTTCTAAAGATTACTTGCATGAAGTGAAAAGCATTTATACTCTTCCAGAATTTAAATCCAGGTCGTTGGGTCCATATTCTCCGTTACGCTAAGCACATACCTGATTCTGTTGTTCAATATTGAATCGTTTAACAATCTATTTAGAACAGACGAACAAAACACTTCTCAATAATTGAAATAGACTCTATATGTTTGTATTAGTTTTCTATTTTTGTTTAGTTACAGTTCTAACGGAAGAAAATGAGATATAATGCTGCGATATAGAAATGTATTATTTTCAGGGTATATTGGGATTCATGCCTTCGTCAGGTGTTATTTCGCCGAGTTACTCCAAAAAGCACTATTGTTTTGAGGTTTGCTTTTTTTAATTATTTTCTAAGTTGTTTACCTAACAGAGAAATTTGATTTGCAACTTTCCTATAACGGGACGAACACACAGACACATGATCGCATTTTCGTTTTTCCGCTAGACCAACCGGTTCTCTTTGTGTTTTCGCGGTTGTTATTTTAGGCGGTGAGAAGCTTTTGTATATTTAAAGGCACTGGGCAATTAGTGGTTTGGTTTCGTATTTGGTGGCGCAGGCACAAGGCTTGTTCTTCCATACGTTGTATTCAATAACACTATTCATCATCACACGTTCTTGAAAACATATTTCTATCATCATTATTATTGTTATTTCACTTAATATGGCTTTTCACATCGATACTAACTTCTACCCTTCATAGTAAGTTTCCTTGGATCTTTAAAACTCTTCTTAGCGTTTCAACAGGTCTCAGCATTACTGTGATCTGAATAGATTCATTCTCCCTCGAATCGTTAGTTTATTGCAGGACCAATAGTAGCCACGTATAAGGTTAGGTCATTGCCTTTGGGTACCATAATTCAGGTTAACATTAAAAGAATGAGAAGTAACGGAAGGGAGACGACCTGTACGAGAAAAATAAAAGGGAGATTTTGTTTTTGATTGATGTATAAAGATCAACTGTCATCGCATGATTAAATGTGGCTGTAGCATCTTTCGTCGAGGCTGCTGCTGCTTAATGACCATTCAGGATCTCTTCGAAGGTGCTGCTGCTTCTTAAACATCGTTTGAAGTGATTGCTACCAGAATTCATTTCCTTCTGAGAGCTGGGTCAAATTAAATTTCTTAAATATAGAAATTTGCCTTGAATTAGGTCTGAAATCAGTATGCTTGAAAGTCGCATAATGTGGCTAAAAATATTATATTAACCTTTATATTTCTTTGCGTTTGTACCAGAAGGCTAAACATAGAACTGGTTGGAATTTCGCTTTGTTTTTTCCATATGAGTGACGGTAATTGGGATGAATACTTCCTGTTCAATTATAAATAGGAATTCCAACAAATAACGACAAGATCATCTAGACCCATTTCCAAGTGCTTCGCTATATTCCAACAATCCCGAATGTGTTTAGTATCATAGTCAACTTCCTGTTTCACAATATTTTCCTAGTTTACTTTTTTGCTTTGTTTTGTTTTGATTGACGCATCTATTTTAATGCATTTCAACCTGTCTGTCGTTATTTTATGCCCAGAAATTAGGAAATTTTGTAAATCATATTTGCATTTACATACTTAGTGCAATTGTTTTTTTCGAGATTATTAATTTACATACGGTTCCGTCAAATATGATTCCTTTTTAAACAAATCTATTTTCATTATAAATGGGACCTTAATAGATTCAACTACTCTCCAGACCTAGGGGTAAAGATAAGGCGAGAGGTACTTCATACTCCACAGAGCTCCAAAACTAAAGCCATACCAACATATGTTGTTAATCCATCACACACCTCTGCAGAGGATAGATCTAGTGTATTGTAAGACCCACTGAGAGATCGATTTGTTTTGTTTTGTTTTGTTTGTTTTTTTTTGGGGGGGTCAGTACTCTGGCTGGGAGTAACTATTTTCCATTGTCTCTTTCCTTTAACTTTCATCTGTGTTCTGCTAGAGAATTGAAATTCACAAGTTCATAATCTATTTCTCTTTTTCTTTAAGGGGCGTTTATAGTGGGATAATTATCATCGTACGAAATGGATACAGCGACACGTGTTCGAATCCTGGGCACGGTTCTATGCATTTTGTATTGTGCTAATACCGTTGGGAAAGATATGAACCCAACTATAATCCTTCCTGCTTTAGGTTAATAGTAGGAAAGACTAGGCTTGGTGTAGCAACCGGACTAGGAAAAGAAAAATTCTAAATACAAACCTGTTAAAATCTGCCCCAAAATTGACCTTGTATCGCACCATTCTTGTGCAGAGGGGTCAGTTAAAACATATAAGATCTTTTCTGGTGGCTTAAATTTAATTATCCGTTTTTATTCCAAAATTCCAGATAATTTTATATAATTTATTGATCGATGTCTCGAGAGATATATGAAGAGTCCTATCCTTTTTCAAGCTCAGAAATAAGAGATATATCTCCACGCATTTTTCCTCATCGCTATGACAAGTATTCATGTCACCTCTTAGCATTCGTTCAAATAATTCCCCCTGTAGTTCAGGGCAACAGAATAAAGTGAACTCAAAGACCCCAGCCAGAATTTGAACTCAGATCCCAAAACAATTTTACGTATCAACAAATGCAACAGACTCAGCCAGAATTTGAACTCGAATTGCAGAGTCCATTATTTCACTGCGATAACCCTCTGCAACCTTTAAAATTAATTTCTCTTTAATGTCTTTCAGTGAGTTTGTTTTATTACAGTCTTAGTCGATTAAGATTGGTCAAGTTATTGAATTTTGAATTAAAAGAAATCTTACGTGAATTTACAATCGATATACTTGTTCGTTTGTAATAATGCTTATTTCAAATTAAAGCAATTCATCATTGCTTTGTCAATATGAAATGTCATGATCTGTCAAAAAGTAACACATTATGAAATAGTGTATAATTTAGGAGAGATTATGCTGTATGCATGAAAAATTTCTGATTGATACGCAAGTTTAAATTTCGAATTCGTTGAAAATAGTGATTTAAAATAGTATTTGACTTTTACTGATTTTTGTTGATATCAAACTCGAAGATCTTTCATAGTGTAACTATGTTACTTTGCAAGTAACTGATTTAATGACGAAATTAATTTCAATTACATTACCAAACAATTAAAGTAAAACGACACCTGATGTGGTGTAATGGTTAGCAAGCTAGTATAGCAGACTGTTGTTAGTGCGTTCAGTTCTTACTGTATGCTTTATATTTTTGGTCATAAGCTAAACTAGTAAGCTTGATAAATGACTGCTAATGAATATAAACAAAGATGGAGACTTAACTTTTAGAGACGTTCGGAGCATAATGAGATTTGAATGATTCTAACTGGTTGACTTTAATATGTTTTTTCCCAAATTCTCCACACTGTATAGGATGTGAGATGTGTCAGGTGTTTTAAATTAAGTATAGCTGGTTAGAATTTAGAAGTTTCCTTCTTTTAGATTGGTTGCCATAATAAGGGTAAAGATCCCAAATGCCTTACTATTTACCCATAGTAGTGGTAAGAAGTAAAGTTGGCGACCGTAGTCGAGAGCAACGCGAAGGCTCACTTTTCAATAGCTACAACACCGAAGTGTTGGGGAGGGCGCTACTCTTTCCCTCGGATTGCTTCACTTTTCCCTTGATACGTACCTTATAATGCTGAGTGTTAATCAAGGAGGTATCAAGTACCATTTTTGAGTCTTTGGTATGACGCGACCTGGGACTGAACCCTGGTCTCCTGGGCCATTGGCGAACACTATACCCATTAGACCAATGAGCAGGCCATCGGCTTAATGAGTAGAGTGGTCGCCAACATTCCGGGAAGCCGGGGCTCAATCCCAGGTCGAATAATACCAAAAACTCAGAAAATGGTACTTGATGCCGCCTTGCTTAACACTCAGCATTATACGGTAAGGGTCAAAGCTAAAGTGGAGCAATGCAGAGAATGGAGTATCGCCCCCTATCCCTTGGTGTAACAGCTATCGAAAAGGGAGCCTTCTGGTCACCCTCAACTAAGGTCGCCAACTTATATTTAGTGGTATGAAGAGATGGACATGTTTTCCGTAATGAAACCAACGTCACTCAGGATTTAAACTTTTCTTCCGAAGTCTTTTTCTCGTAAGTATAACCATTGTACCACATTCACCTGCTCAGATTTCCTTTTGTAATCTGTGTGTATCAAGCTGTCCTAAAATAAGTGCACCCCTGAGTAAAATTCTATATTGTAAGTTATCTTTTTAAACTAAACTTGATATTTTTTCTTTGGTTACCAAGTTTTAATGATACTGAATAATATCTAATTTTTTTTTTAATGTTACAAGAGGAATAATAAAATCCTGGTCTCGTGTAAAAACTTTAAATCCCTCGGCACTGTGTGGACACGCGACGCCATCGAGACTACTTCCCAAGAGTAATGTTTGAAAGAGATAGATGGTAAGGGAAAGATTACTGCAGAAATAACCCAAGGACAATAAGGAAAACAATTTACCAAACAATCTGCTTGTGATTGTGAAGTTGGATGAATACACCCACTCAAAATAATATAAAATATGGTTTGAAAATTTCCAAAATTTTTAACAAATGATTTGTTGTGAGAGACATACCAAAGAAGTTGATTCATTCTGTATCACCGTTAGGTAATGCAAAGTCGATGTAGATTAGGGTATCAACTTTCTGTACATGAATTATGTCTGAACCGGGAATTGCAATTTGAGTATGAGAAGAAGACTTGTCTGTAGACTCAAACGGTGCGAAATAGCTTCTCCAAAGAACGAAAACTCAGTCAGAAAAGTAGGCTGTGTATTTCCGATAAATTATACGAGCCCTATGGGAAATAATAGGTGAGGTATAGGTATACCTAGATTGCTTACCTGTTACAGATTGTACAATATGTACGAAATCGCAGTACTCGACGGACTCTGTAATCGATATTTCACGTACTCTAATCCAATTAATATTTAAGTCTTATTTTATGAGGAGTATGCACAGACCTATGAAGAGTAAACTTTTAACTTGAAAGAAAAATGAAAAACATCATGAAGAGCGCCAAAAAGTTTTAATACATTTTAAAATAATTTCTCCTTATATGTGAGTGCTACCAAATATTCCTCATTTTCCAATATTAAATACAATTTATGCTATTGACTTTTTTGGGGTGTGGTTATTAATGATGCGAGTGTTTTTCTAATCAGGATAAAGATGTCATCGTCAAGAAGCACAAAACATGAATTTTTTTACATATAATATAATAATATATCTAATATACATATTTTATTAATAAAAAACACGTTCAATATATATAAACACAAGAACACAAACACACACACACACTAGTGAATTTCAAAAATGCAATCTGACATTTTAGAAGAATGATATGCAATAAAATTCTATTTAAAACTTGGAAAAAATGCCAGAGAAACGTATGGAATGCTTCAGACTGCTTTTTGACTATATTGCATGAATCGGGCATCAGTTTTTCAGTGGCATAAGAGATTCAAGGAAGGCAGGGAGTCTTTGAGGGATGATAAGAGGTGTGAAAGGAGTAAGGAAGTCAGAACACCAGAGTTGATTGGCCAAGGAGTTAGGGTTAGGGTTACTATGTTGAGGTTTTAAGGGAGTTCAAGAAGAGATTCCTAGGGAAGAGGCCAGCACTCTTCAAATCGGGTCAGTTGCATTTCCAGCAGGACAATGCACCACTCCACAACTCCATCCTTGTCACAGACTATTTGACCAAGATGGGCATCAAGACAATTCGTCAACATTTCCTATAGTCCAGACGTAGCTCCCTGTGACTTTTGGTTATTCCCTAAGCTCAGAGGCTGTCGTTATGAGACAATTGAGGAGATGAAAGAGGCTGTCACGAAAGTCATTGACACGCTCACACAAGAGGACTTCCATGGGGCCTTGCAGATGTTGTTGGAACGGTGCAACAAGTGCACTGCAGCCGGAAGAGATTACTTGGAAGTGGACTCGAGTTTCATGTGTGTACTATCAATAAAAGTGCCAATACGAAAAAGTCTGAAAACTTTTCGTAGGCTCCTTGTATATATATATATATATATATACAAGCCAAAGGATCCGACATTGTCCGGCATGTAATGATACGCTTAAACATTTTTATCAAATAAAACTCAATTCTATTTACTTTCTGTGCGAAATATTCCTGGATTAATGTTCTATATAAATACTTGCAGTTTACTTATGAAAAAGTGAAAGGTTTAGCGCTTGCAATATACTAATAGGAATAGAAAGTTTATTCAATATGTGAAAGGAATCATATTACAGCTCTGGTGATTGAGAATACTTCATGCTACTTCCAATTTCATTTGTTCAAAAAACAAATCAATCTTACTGAGAGGAAATTTTAAAAAATATCCAGAAACTAACCAAATAATCAGAATTTTAAAATTAGTCGTCTAAAGTAATTTAGCTGAAAATGTTTTTTTCAACTTGCATATTGTAATTTCAAACAGCAAAAAAATGACATAGCTAATAAGGGCATCGCGGCTTTACTATTTTTTGTTCCTCCCGAGTCGAGTAGTAATAACTGCCTTCAAACATTTTTGATAGCCATCAATAAGCTTTTTGCATTTCTCAACTGTTATTTTTCTAAGCAATTTGTTCGGGCTCTTAAATATTTGAAGGATTCCTTTACCCTGTGGCAGATTTCAGTTGACTTCATAGATTTTCAAAGGAATTGAGATTAGGTCTCATTGTTAGCTAGTTTAAACACTTCATTTCTCCTTTTCCAATCATTCCTTTCTATTTTCTATGTGTGCTTTGAGTTGTTATACAGTTGGAAAACATGATCGTAGATTCAAACTGTTTTCTAACCCATTTTGTTCTAAAAGCTCGTTATAATGCTCAAACTTCCTAATTCTTATGATATGGTCAAGGATTCCAATATCAGATGCAGCAAAGCAGTCCATAATATTATGTATCCCCGCACATGCTTAACTGTTGTCAGATGTTATTTTTCTTATAAACTTTGTTTAGCCGCCTGAAAAAAAAATACCATTGGTGTACATCGCGAAAAACCTCAATTCAGAATATCTTCCCAGAAAGATAATGGTTTGTGCAGAAACTCTTTGACAAAGTTCAGTCGTTGGTTTTTATGTCTTTTCTTTTGCAATGGTTTTTTTCTTGACCTTTGCTCAGAAAGCCATGCTTGATTGAGTGTGCGCTATATGGTGCGTGATGAAACAATTACCCTAAATTTACCCTGATCGGCTTTCAACTCTTTACATGTTTTACGTGATGGTTTTTCACGCTTTGCACAAAGTCTCGAAGACATATCTCATCAGTTTTCTTCGAACTTTCATATCCAGGGAGGTTCTTCACAGTTTCATACATAACAACTTCTTGAAATTACACAATGTTGAAACAGAGATACCGAGATGCTTGGAGGTACTATATACACTTTAGAGGCTTTTGCTTAATGAAAATAGCATATCTCATTTTCTCAAGTAGCTCCGTTGACTTACCATTGTAAAAATGGATCAAGGAATTATATGTGAGATTTTAAAACATTGAAGTTATCATTCATTGGCTAATTCTTGTTATGACACTGACAATTTATCAACGGTGTTTGATTCATCAGGTGGAATCAAAATATCTTCTCCCCGTTTTCTTCTTTTTTAAAAGGTGCCAGTACCCGTGTCATAGTAATCTTTCATTTTTTTTTTTCCGCCATTTGTATTTTTAGATTTGTTTTATCATTTACAGTTATTTATCTACTATGTGTTGTCAATAGACCAAAACTGTTTCTTTAGATCCATTTTTTTCAGGAGATATTCTACATTATGTACTGAA
This sequence comes from Sepioteuthis lessoniana, assembly GCA_963585895.1. NCBI lineage: Eukaryota > Metazoa > Mollusca > Cephalopoda > Myopsida > Loliginidae > Sepioteuthis > Sepioteuthis lessoniana. Next base: position 81,019,452 of record OY757911.1, read on the forward strand.
ATTTCATGGGTGTCAATAATTGTGATCATGACTATATTTTAGTAAGGTATTTTATCCTGATAAACACCGAGTCTTTATGCTAATAAACCTAGAATAATGGTAGCTACATTAAGCGTTAACCCTAGCTCAAACTTCATCTCCTGCTACAGTAATACCAAAGCAAGTGATGAAATGGACCTTATCAACTTCTTCAACGCGCTATTCTTCCTTGTCCGTTGCATACCCAAATATAACGTTCTAATCATAGGTGGAGGCATGAATGCTTAAATAGATAAAGATTAAGCAATAAATACTGCTTACACAAATCATCAAAAAGAAATGGGAAACATCTAACAGAATTCTTACTTAAAAATAGATTAACATGCCTTAATTCTAAATTCCAGAAAAGGATGGGAAAACTATGGACTTACACCTACACAAATAATGCTAAATCCCAGATAGATTATATAGTCATAGATAAGAAATCGATTAACAGCGCTCTGAACTATGAGGCATATTCTTCTTTTGAAGGAGTATCTTCCGATCACACAATTATCGCAGCTATGATAGGTCTGAACCTACGCAGGAATATGATACAAACAGCCAAAACCCCTCACTATGACTGGTTCTCACTTAACAAAAGATAGATATATTAGTTACAAATATAGGATAACACTAAGAAAGAAATTCGATGCTCTTCATGAAATATCCGAAGCACTTTCTCTGAATGACGAATTCAATGCCGACATTAAAGAGGCAGCAGAATGCATACTAACCAAACTAAGAACTGAACAGAGTTTTATGGAAGACACTAGCAGTTAGGAAAAAATGAGACAACGTGGACACAGCATTCTAATGTAATAAACACTAGCAGTTAGGAAAAAATGAGACAACGTGGACACAGCATTCTAATGTAATAAAAGAAACGCAACTAATGCCGACAATCAGAAACTAAATAAGGTACAAAGGAAACTAATTAAAGCATATAAAAAGAACAAATAATCCGAATCCCGAATAGCATGGCAGACAGTAAATAAAGTGAGTAAAAGAAAAACATCTAAACTAAGCTAAAAGCTGCAAGCCAAAAAGAATGAATACAGACGTGAAAAGAACAGTTCAAGAATCGGCTTGGAAAATCCCCTAAGGTCACACATAGATTAATCATAAAAATTATTGAGATCAAACTTGACATCAAACAAGGAGAGTTTGCTCAAGAAGAACTCAACGTAGTACTAACAAAATCTAAAAAAAAGTATAGCTACCGGTGTTTATGAAATGTCCCCAGAAGTATGGAAGACCCGGAAATTCGAGGAATTACTCCTTCGATAATGCAACGCCGTATATAACCAGAACACAATAGAGAGATTGACAAAAGTTTGCATCGTCCCATTCCCCAAGAAAGGTGACCCTGGAACCATCAAGAACTACTGAGGCATAACCCTTACAATCCAAAACGGCAAGGTCTATAATGCTCTGCTTCTCAATTGCATCCAAACAAAAATTGAGAAAATTCTGAGAAAGAATCAAAATGGTTTTCGGAAACCGACCCACAGTATCACAGATTCTGACAATCCGTCGAATCATATTAGGAGTTTGTACAAAAAACTTGGAGGAGACACACTTGTTTGTAGATTTCTCCAAGGCATTTGACTCCAGACACAGAGGAAAGATGGAACAAATACTTCTAGGTTATGGTCTCACCAAAGAAGGTGTCACAATCATAATGATCCCCTATAGTGAAACGAAAAGTTGGCTCACCAGATGGAAACACAGAATTCTTTGACATTGCTGCTGGGTTCTGCAAGGGGATACATTTGGCCCATACCAGTCCAGAATCTGTCAAGACTATATACTTCAAATATCGATAGATTTAATGAAAGAAAATGGTATTATGCTAATAAAGGCAAGAAGCTGACAATACATGGCAGAAACTATTATGGACGCAGACAATGTAGATGACATAGCGATTCTTGAAAATACAACTACTCAAGCTGAATTCCAGCTGCACAGTCTGGAGCAGACAGCAAGTGGCATTGGCATCCACGTAAACGCTGACAAAACAGGATATATGTGTTTCAATAAAAAAAAAAGGAGACATCACTCTAAATTACAGTTCTCTAAAATTAGTGGACAAATGCATGTACCTCGGTAGTTACGTCTCATCTTCTGAAAAGGACATCAATTTGCACCTAGCGAAAGTATGGGCTGCTATCAATTAGTTATCGATCATATAGAAGTCTTACCTATACGATAAAATTACACGTATTTTCTTCCAAGCAGTGATTGTTTCAATTCTACTCTATGGATGCACCACATAAACGCAGACGTAGCATATAGAGAAAAGGTTAGTCGGGAGCTGCACAAGAATTTTCCGACCTGTATTGGACAAAAGTTGTACGGCCACCTCCCTCCAATCTCAAAAACTATCCAAATAAGACGAACAAGGCAAGCGGGACACTGCCAGAACAAAATAATCTGGGACGTTCTCCAATGGACCCCATCACATGGACGAGCCAGTGTTGGACAACGAAGAAGAACGTACCTACAACAGCTCTGTATTGACACAGGATATCGACAAGAAGACCTGCAGAGACCGATTGGCGTGCAAGAGTCATGGAAATCTATGCTAGCTGCGCGTCTTGATGATATATATATATATATATATATATATATATATATATATATGTGTGTGTGTGTGTTTACATGTATGTATCAAGATTGAAGCTGAATCCCCCAAGACATGTAAACGGCAAATGAAATATTTTCTTTAAAATACTCTCCTTAATATCCAATACACTTTTTCCAGTGAGTTTTCTATTTATCGAAGCATCTTTGAAACTCTTTATTTGATATGCTTGGAAGTCGGGCCGTTAAACTAAATATAGTGTCCTCCAATTCCACAAAACTTACCCGTGATGTGGATTTTCTTTCTAAGTCACGGGGAGTGAGTATTGTTTATGCAGGTCCTAGTTTTGAAAAATGGAGAATAGTTGGGATTTTTGCTGAATAAGTCCCTAGCTTAATGATTAAAAATATCGTTTTTAGACCTGAAAAGTTTATTTTTCCATATGATATTAATCACAGATACAACCTTCTAATGGTAATATTTTACATCAAATTTTGACTATTGCGACTGATCTGTTGATACATTCCTGTACTGACACATTTACGGTAAAAAAAAAAGAGAATTACAGACGAAAAGTGGATTACAGATGAAAATAGTATCATGTCCATAACATTTATTTAAGTATCCTCCAAGTCTCCAAATTTTACATTTTCGGTGGAATTTCTCTCTTGGAACAAAATAGTTTAATGGAGTTAATTTTGGTGAATATGGCGAGTGTTGCACTTGCAAAATATTGTGTTTCAACAAAAACTACAGTTTAAAATGTATCGAGGCAATTCGTCTTTTTTCCAAATAATTCTTGACTTTTGTGGTCGAAAAGTAGATGTCTAGACATTATTTATTCTATTAGTTGTTCAGTTGTGCGCACCGCTTTATTTTAAATATTTCATTTAATGATTTAGAATTAAAAATAAATAAATCTTCGGTCACGATATACATCTATGTTTTCTTTTTCGTTACATTTCTTTTTTCAGAGGAAATTTTTTCGGAGATAAAAAGGGTTAAGTTTCGGTTTTAAAGAAATAGAAAATTGAAAACATATTTACATCCCAAAGAAAAGGAAATATTCTTGGAACTACTTAATATCTCTTAAATATATTGCTTCATTAGACATATTTGTAAGGAAATTATCAGATAAGAATAAATTTTAGACACTCAAAAACCCATAAACTGAAGTAAGAGAAAAGAGCGAGACCCCGGGACATTTTCTGCTACTTGGGCTTCCACCGAAGTGTAACAGATGGCTCTCACCATGTTTTGCAAGTCCATTCTATCTTTCTCCTTTAGTCTTTTGCTCACTTTTTTCTTCTGCACAAACTTCTTTTTTTAATTTTCTTTTAAGTACAAGTCCTGTCGGTGGGGGTTAGAATATCCTGACTGTAGACTGTACCTCTTAAAGTGTAAGATCTCCCTCCTAAAAGTGTGGTGTCCCAGATGAGAAAAAAACTTCATTTGGTCGTGAGGATCCAGTTCTGGAGTTCCGAAGGATGTATATCCCTTCATTGCTATTACGAGGATCATTAAATAAGTTTCCAGACGTTTTTGGTATGGGCACTTTTATTGATAGTACACACATGAAACTCAAGTCCTCTTCGAAGTAATCTCCTCCGGCTACAATGCATTTGTTGTACCGTTCCAACAACTTCTGGAAGGCCCCATGGAAGTCTTCTTGTGTGAGCGTGTCATTGACCTTCGTGACAGCCTCTTTCATCTCCTCAATTGTCTCATAACCACAGCCTCTGAGCTTTCCATACGTTTCTGTGAGATTTTTTCCAAGTTTAAAACAGAATTTTATTTCATATCATTCTTCTAAAGTGTCCTTACGTCCAGACTGAATTTTTGAAATTCACCAGCTGTGACAATCAGGCTTTAGTAGGGTGTATTCCAATTCCTACTGTAGATGTTCTTTGAACCTGAAATCATAGAAATTGTCCAGTCATCTCATAAAATGTAAAGCAATAACATAGTGAATTTTTAAGTGTCTACGACAATTTTAAATGCCTGTACAAAAAAGTCTTGAAACTTATTGAAAGCACCACCTACTTGCAGGTCCACTCTGACCCAGAGAGATAGTACCAGTTGGGGTCCTATTTATGGATCAAATTGATCCGTTTAAAAGTTATCCATATTTGATAGGTCTATAAGTAAAACATAACTGCAGAAACTAGACAAAAAATATAAATATGAATGTATAGGGTTAGGGTTTTATGGGTGGTAATGGTTGGTGGTTGGTTATTTCTTCTTTTAACTTCAATGCTTATTGTTTTCTTTGCTGATCACTTTAGCTGAAATGAAACTAAGGGAATGAGGAGAGGTATAGAAACGAGTGAAAATATTAGGACTCAATGTTATTACTATAGAAGTTCACAACGAAATGTTAAAGGGGGAAAACCTTGTAAGCAAAATACGTTGCCTTCCTTGAGTTCTTTCTCTCGATGTTTTTTTTTTTTTTTGGTGCCAGAAAACCGCTTTTCTTCCGTGGATGTTCAGATTGTTACTGCTGTCAGAGAATTCAAGGGGGATTGTCATTTCTTTATTTTATTTTGTGTTTATTCTAATCTGGTTATATTTATTTAGTCTTATTGCTTTTATTAATAATTCAATCCCCAAAATTGTACTATTAACGCGATTCTGGGACCTTTAGGCATGAAATAAATCCAGATGAGTTGAAATACCGCTAAAATCAATTAATCAATAATCTTTTGTTTACACATTTGTTCTCATTCATTTTTATATTATATGCTCTTTTTGTCTTCAATAAATAAAAGTTAAGTTAGGGACCTTAGTTGAGGGTGATCCGAAGGCTCTCTTTTTAAAAGCTACTACACCAAGGTGTAGGGAAGGGCTACTCCTTCCCTGGATTGCTCCATTTTACCCTTACTTTATAATGCTGAGTTTTAAGCAAGGTGGCATCTAGAACCATTTTTTGAGTGTTTGGTATGACTCGAGATAGGATAGAACCCCGGTATCCCGGACCATTGGCGAACACTCAACTCAATAGGCTAATGGCCCGGTTTATTCAATGAAAGGAAAAACAAAAAGGATGAACATTCTTTTTCCATATCATTTGTCTTTTATTTTTTGTTTTTGTTATTGCGTATTTTCTCTTCTTTACACTCATTTCTCATTCTTTTCTTCTTTTTTTATCTCTTTTCTCTCAATTTATTTTTGTTCGTTTCTTGTTTCTTTATATTTCAATTAAAACACTTGCTTGGTGGCTAAGAGGAGAAAAACTCTATTTCAAGTTGATCTGAAATTAATTCTCTCTCTTTGACAAAGCATTTTAATATCAGTCTCAGTCTCTCTCTCACACACACACACACACACACACACACACACGCATGCGCGTGAGCTACCTATCTCTCTAGTCTCTGGTCCACTCAGATACCATCTATGTGTAAATAGATCTATTAAAAAATATCTAGTATTAGATAGGAAATCATTTCTATCTATCAGCAAATCATTTCTATAAAGAATAACTACTTGAAGATTTAATAGTTGGCAAGCTAGCATTATTATTAATTACTTGAAAGCATAATTTCTTGAAATACTTGAAACCATATAATCGCATACAAATTATTTGTATTTGAGCGGAGTACTTGAAACCATACAATAAACAACAAATTAATAGTAATAAGATATTTACCTGAAACAGCGGTTATTTAGTAAGGATTATTATCATTAGTAAGTTGAAAAAATGTAAATTCAGGCGAAAAGAAGATTGACTTTTCCATTTGAAAAAACAAGTTTTCACATTCCACAAAATAAACCAATCTAATTTAATCGCTACCTTTGACAAGTGGAAGGCAATTGAGAAACTTGCTTGAAGCAGAAAGATGTATTAGTTTAGGTGACACGCAAAAACAAAAAAGAAAAACAAAAAAGGTTATCAAAAAAATAAGCTTGAAACAACTATTCTTTTTCAAAATTTTCTTTTTTCAATAACATGTTTTCTTTGTCGTTAATGGGCGATTTTAAAACAAACAATTTAGCAAACACTATTAAGAAAGAATCGTTAATCATACCTTCTCTTCTTCTTCACCTTCTTCCCTCTCTCTCTCTCTCTCAAGAAAATATTTTTTGTTAATATTCCTTCGTTTCTGACTGTTAAAAAAGCAAAAACGTTTACACACACACACACACACACACACATATATAAATATATATATATATATATATATATCATGTTTTATACTAACTACTCACATATAATGTAGGATGCTATTATCGATGCTTACACATACTTATACATGCGTATCTATCTAACTATCTATATATATATATATATATATATATATATATATATATATATATATATATATATATATATATAAGTTGTATATAAATATATCATATATACTTGTATAATTGTATGTTATTTTAGAACATATATACATATAGGCACAGAAACAAATGCACAAATACGTGTGTGTGTGTGTGTGTGTGTGTGTGTGTGTGTGTGTGTGTGTGTGTGTGCATTTACCAACTCCCTCTACGTGGAAAGGAGGTGAAATAAAGGGAATTTTTAAACGCAGATTAATAAGTTTGAATTCAGTTCTTCCTTCTAGATTACTAGTTACCATACCAAGTTTAAAGAACCCAATCTGTCCAACTATTTATAGCTGGTAAGAGAATAATTGGATTCATACCTTTTCCAAAGGTATTACCGATATGTGAAACGGAGGCAGTATCGTCCAGGATTTAAACTCTAGTTGCACAGTTCATTTCGTATGACAATAAAAATTACATTACGCTTCTATCCATATATATATATATATATATATATATGTGTGTGTGTGTGTGTGTGTGTGTGTGTGTGTGTGTGTGTGTGTGTGTGTATTGAGAGACTTGGTTATGAAACAAAACTACATATGGTTGTGAGGTTCAAGGTATGGTGCTCTTGAGTTGGGTCACTCTGTCATGGTGTGTTAGTACCCTCTAGAGTCAATGGGTTTAAATTCAATCATTCCAAACTTGAAACCATGTCAATTTGTGTAAAGCTGTTATTATTTATTTAAGTTTATCGTCATCAGTTTCTTGCATCCATGTAATTACTTCTAAAACTTTTCAAAAATGAAATGTTAAATTAATGCCTTAAAACTCACCTATGAACGAACCAACGTATATATATATATATATATGTGTGTGTGTGTGTGTGTGTGTGTGTGTGTGTGTGTGTATGTGTGTGTGTGTGTAAGGCCACTATGCACACATAGAGACGCATATATATATATATATATATACATTGTCAGAGGGAGATTATCACATTCCCTTTAGACATGTTATTAAAGGCTTTGTCCAGTAAAATACTTGCGAGGACTTCTAATTACATACACTCACACGTACACGCGTATATATATATATATATATATATATATATATATATATATATATATATATATTCACTGTTTGTACGTGTGTATGTGTGTTTTACTCTTTCCAATGATAAATAGAATGATGAATGATAAACTCTTTTATAAACAACACAAATTAATGAATGAGCCAACATAAGTTCATTCTCAAAATTTACGACTTGTCGTCTCCATTGTACACTACGACGGACTCCCGACGGCTTTCCTTAACATATTTTATCGCTATTTTAAGTATCCTCTCGTCTTTATTACCCGCTTTTCATGATTTATTTCTTTCATTCTGTGAATGTTTCCAAGTTGTTATCAATGCCATATATTTTATGATGTTTTTTTTTGCTATATATGTTCTTATATACAGTTATCACGTCTGTCTGTCTGTCTCTGAGTCTGTCTGTGTGTCTCTGTCTCTGTCTCTTTCAGTCACTCTCTGTCTCTCTCTGTATATATATATATTTATATATATAGAGAGAGAGACAGATAGATACTAACATCGATATATACATTTCATTTTTTATTTGCTATGCACCTTATCCAAATATGCATATATAGAGACTGACAGATTGATACACAGACAGAGAGGTTCTTCCAAAATTAATTGGAAACTCTGGAAGAATAAAAATGCTTGTGTGTTCGAGCTTAATTTATTGCTACCTTTGTATGAGGAGGGGGTATAATATAATGCCTTTTCGGGGATTAGGTTAACCTTGATAAAATCCACAAGTTTGGGGCTTCCTGTGAAGCTTAATTCTCTTTCAGCACGAATGATTAGCCAGAATACCTTTTTCGCTACAAGGCAGGTTGCTATATAAGATAAATGAAAGGGTACAAACCTTTCTTAATACAATGATATCAATATATACTTATCGATTATATATATATATATATATATATATATATATATATATATATATATATATATATATATATATGTGTGTGTGTGTGTGTGTGTGTGTGTGTGTGTGTGTGTGTGTGTGTGTTGTCCTGGGTACGACATTAAACAACCTTGTGATGATAAGATTCTGATTCTGGAGCTATGGAGTACATGAAGAACTCTTCATTGCCAATACTCCCAGGTCAACTTTGACTCGGAGTGGTAGGGTCTGTTACCGTCCCCTCAAATGGAAATATTTAATCATTTTCTATACTTGAAACCATTTAACAGTGAACAAACGACTGATTTTAAATTGAATTATTAGATAGCGATACATGGAACTTTCTTACTGTCTGCAAATAAATCTATTAGTGTGCGATAGTAATACCTGAAACCATTTTACTGTTTGCAAAAAATGGGCTCTGCTTTCTTTAAAAATAATGTTAAAACTAAGTATTCTTTTACAAATAATATGTAATGAATATGTATAAACAGGATTCGGCATTGAATGACCCGCAAGGCCTGTCATGCCATCAAAAAAACCCAAATCAATCTAATGTATGTATGTATGCATACAAGCATATATGGGAATGGGTTTGCAAATAGACCCCACAGGGGGTGACCTTGTGGTGTAATGGTTAAAGCATAGTAAGCGAGTTCGAACTACAGTCACGCAGCTACGTACACTTTCGGACAAAAACACTTGGGGACGGTACGAATCCCCTTATCGTCCTACTTATGGGTTAAATAGTATTACTCCTAGACGGATTGCTTTGGCATTAAATAATTCAGCAAACGAATAAATTGAATTATTAGTATTACATAAAAATACTTGAAACCACTCAACTGCGTGCAAACGTATTAATAATGTTGCTCACAATTATTCGTGTTAATAGCTCTATCTATCTATCTATAAAGAACGGCCGAAGTCTGGCCTTACGAATTTATTGCTTTGGCAGAGGCACGAAGCGTAGCACGTCGCGATCAAGGAGGCGGCTTGGCTCTTCCAGCGTCATGTCGGGGTTGCTGTCGGAGCCGATATGATGCAAAAACCTGAAATCGGCGATGAAGACAGTGCATCACTGAGGACATCACTGATCTACAAATTATTAAATTTTCTTTCTTAAAATTCTGTTAAAATTTTGTTGAAATACAGATGTCACAAATTCTTTTCTTGTTATAAAAGATAATCTTACTTCGAGAATGACTATTCTCCAACATTTATTGTTAGAAAGAAAAATTCATACATTTAATGTAGCAGTTTACATTGTCTAAATCGTGTGGATTTATTTTCGGTGTATAAAAGATTTTTGTGTGACTATGTCACTATGTCGGAAAGAAAGTATTTCTTATAAGCAAAAGATTTAAGCATATGTCGTTAGAATATTTCCTCAGCAAGGAAAGATTATCAGTATGAGAATATTTATGTAAACAATAATTTCGCTTCAGTTAAAATTAGTAAGTGATGTTGAAAATAAAAGCAATCTTGAAGGAAAAAGAAGAAAAATTTCTGTTTTGCGTAGATTTATGGAATGGATCAATTAATTTACTGAAGAATTAACAATTCAATTGCTTATTTATAAAATTAAGGTTAAAAAAAAGGCTAATAATTTATCCATGATGATGATTGGTTAAAAAATGTATTTTAAATCTAGTTGGGAAAAGATTTTTTTTAATATTTTGGGTTTTAACCCTTCACATTTTCCGTGACAAGTCAAACTTTGTTGTCGGCAAATTCAAAGAAATTTTAAAACCAGCTCGTTTGTGCCGATGGGTCAATAAATACAAAAATAAAGATACAAGTATTAGAGCTTCGCGAGCCTACTTTTGCTCAAATTAACATATTTTTTAATAATGAAATTCACTTGATTTTCCATGGATATATATATATATATATATATTATCCAAGTTAGACGAATCAGACATGCAGGACACTGCTGGAGAAGCACGGACGTGCTCATAAGTGATGTATTCCTATGGGCCCCCACATATGACCGAGCAAAAGCAGGAAGACCAGCTCGAGCATACATACAGTAGCTCTTTCAGGATACGGGATGTATTCCTGAAGACCTGCCAGAGGCGATGAACGATAGGGAGAAGTGGCGGTACGACATCATGATGATATATATATATATATATATATATATATATGGAAAATCATATGATATATATATATATACACACGAATATATGAGTGTGAGTGTATTAGTATATGTGTGTGAGTATGTTTATGTATATGTGGCCGTAAGAAAGGGTTTTTGTATTATTTCTTTCGTTTTCGTCGTTTCATTGGTTGTGATTGTCGTCGTTGTAGGTCTATGGTCATTGGTTTCTCTCTCACTCCTTTTTTCTTCTACTCCATTTAACTGGACATTTTCTTTGTCCGTGGAAGGCTGCACCAGAATTAAAGGTGGGAAAGAAGGAAAGAGACGAAGATATGTTTAAATAACAACTTTATTTTAGGGATTTTAATGACTATTATGTGGCGTGGAAAGTTTTCCTGGACCAGTAGATATATGTCACGTTTCCCAGATCAATCGTTGAAATATATTTTTCATTTTCGCTGGTAGGGATTTTAATATCGGTGGTTATGTCTAGTGGGAGTTTTTCAATAGAGGCTACTGCTAAAAGAGACGCAACCTACTCCCAAGTTCGAGATTGGGTGAACACGTGTGCTACCTGCTGGCAGCCGATAGAAAAAGACTCCTTTCAGTACAGCGTTGAAGGCTCAAATAAGAACAGATCTCTCTCAGGTGACAGTAAGTCTGTCTTTTAGGTATGCGCGGATTTAGCTTCCTGTCTGATGTTTATGGGAAGCGCAACACTTTATTCTATATTTTATTTTATTTTATTTTTATTTATCTCTACATGTATGTATTTAGTTACGTACTTCACAGAAATATTTAGAAAATAGGCATCGACATACCACAGTAAGAGATCGATGCAAAATATCCAATAAAGTAACATGTGAGATTGTACTAGTTTACATGCTACAAGAATCAGGGATCGATCCCTTAGAAGATTTCCTCATCTGCCTTGATTTCAGAATTTTGCTTCTCCTAATCCATCTGTCTTTCCAACGCTAAAGAGACCTGTCTACGTTACTGTTTTTCCATACCGGGAAAAAGAGATGATCTCATGTCTTTTTAAAAGGGAATTTGAAAGAAGAGAAACGTAAACAGTCTAATCAAGTAATCTAATCAAGTATTTGAACTTTGCTCACCGAGTCAATAATGATATGTTTTAAACACAACAAAGAAGGAAGTGACCTTTCCGAATTTTATTGAATTATTTGAAAGATCTGAAAAATTTAGAAAAACGATAAGATAACTGCGTTGAAGTACGCATTAGCAAATGTTTTTTCTTTTTTATTTACCAACTTAATTCGATTATGTTTTTGTTTGTTTATTTTCTTTTCTTTTTCTTTTTTTTTAGTTTGCCTTAAGAACCTCAAAAGATGACTAAATACTCTGCCTTGAATTGATTAGATCTTCTTTGTCATTGATTTTATTTGTTTCAAAATATTTATCTATCTGTAAATACGTAAAATTAATTGAAAAAAATTATCAATGTTACATATTCAATGATAGATAGATGCATAGATATTGTGAGAGAGAAAGACATGTATATTAAGACCTTCAAGAGTACACATACCCATATACCGTCACACACACAGACATATATATATATATATGTGTGTGTGTGTGTGTGTGTGTGTGTGTTGATTACTACAGATGGTGAGATATGCAGTGAGAGAAAAATACATTCATATTATTGTATACATATGAACATATATATAACTGTACGCTTGCACATTAGTATATATGTATACATATTCGTAGATAAAATAGATAAATAGATATCAAAGAAAAAATTTGCATATTAATATTTACGGTCGTACACACACACACTCACACACTCACATATATATATATATATATATATATATATATATATATATATATGTGTGTGTGTGTGTGTTGATTACTACAGATGGTGAAATATGCAGTAAGAGAAAAATACATTCATATTATTGTATACATATGAACATATATAACTGTACGCTCGCACATTAGTATATATGTATACATATTCGTAGATAAAATAGATAAATAAGATATCAAAGAGAAATTTTGCATATTAATATTTACGGTCGTACACACACACACACTCACACACTCACACACACACATATATATATATATATATATATAAATGAGTAGGCCCACAAATAATTATATATATATACATACACATACGCACACACACACATATATATATGTATTTACAAATGGAGACAAAAATTAATGAGAAAGAAAAACAGGCGTTGTAGTACACACGCACGCACGTTTGCCTATGGGCACACAAACACACACATACACATGCATTTTAAATAGATTGATATTGACAAAGAAATGAATACATCAATACTTCCGCGTATACGTGTAAACACAATGATGCATGCACGCACACATTCATTCATTTGTAGGCGTGTCTGTGTCTATGTGTCTTTATCTCTGTTCATGTGACTGTATGTGTCTGTGTGTCTGTGAGTGGATTGACAAGTATAATTATCAGTATAAGTAGGTAACAAACTAACTTGCTACATACAAACATAGATATTTATATCTATATATGCCCTAAAAAAACAACTGTACTTTTATTTTAGCTGGATTTTTTTTTGTTCTTCTTTTTCACACAGGAGATTTATTCAAGTTGAAGACCAAAACGATTTTTTTAAATTCCTAGTGTTTTAGTAACGGGTACATAAAAGTTTTACCGATCTCCACTTATCTAAAGCTTGCCCATAAATAAAGTTGGGTCCGAAACAATGTTATCTGCTCCGATGACAGATGGATTAACATCAACCTGATGGGTGATCATTTTTACAAGCTACACAGTTGATCAAAACGAGATAAGAGTAATAAAAGTTGGGTAGAGAAAAAAAAAAGATAGAGAATGATATCTCTATTTCAAATACAATTCAAGAAAAGAAAAAAGTCTCTGGAATAAAAGAGTATTTAAAAACAAGGGAAATCTCAAAGCATTTTTTTTATTCAAAGTAATGTTTCAATAAAATGATTTGTAAAATTGTCAATGCCCGTTCCATTAAACTGTAAATGTCTCATAGTTTCCAATTTTGCTTTTTATAATTTACTTGCCATACCGATAAACAGATACTCTCTCTCTCTATATATATATGTATATATATATATATATGTGTGTGTGTGTGTGTGTGTGTGTGTGTATGTGTGTGTGTTTGTTTCTCTTTAGTTTATGATATGTGTGCACGCACATACATACACGCACACACATAGACACTGATCTCTCTCTCTGTCTCTCTCTATCTATCTGTCTCTCTCTGTCTCTCTCTCTCTCTCTCTCTCTCTCTGTATATACATATATATATGTATGTGTGTGTGTATATTGAATAATATATTGTATAAATTGATACCTCACGGTTTTATGTTGTTTTCATGATTAAAATGTTCTTCTCTAAAGAAGTCTATGTTTTATTGCCTTAATAATTGTATTTACGATGATTAAAATTCCTATAAGTTTTATCCTGCTCTACAAGCCCAAATCTAAATGACTTTTTGATAAACAGAATCCCCCCCCTCTCTCTCTCTCTCTCTCTCTCTCTCTTTTCTCAATATATATATATATATATATATATATATGTTTGTGTGTGTTTGAGTGAAAGAAATGCATAGAAAATGCGACTATGTCAAAGTAACATTAAAACCTAAAATTAAAAATCTATGAACTCTTCAATCCGTTACTTAAAGTTTCTTGTAGATCAGACACACATCGGTTAAAAATAATCCTTTAATAAGCTTAGTTTAATTGTGGAATAGGGAGATAAGTATGGGGCACCACGTGAGAATTGTTATCTCAAAAATATTGGTATGCTAATAAAACCTGAAAACCATTAACACATGATGGCTAATCTTCTGTTTTAAAGAGTTTTGTTGTATACTCAGCACTGTCTTTATGAACAACGAGGAACATAATCAAAGATAATGAACGAACGAAAATCTTCTTTATAAAAAATATATCTTTCATTTTATTCTCAAAAGTAGCCCACAGTTTGTTGTTAGTTAGCGAGATAGATAGAGGGACATATACTCTAAGAGGGGACATCTTCTTGCCCCATATCTTCTTCCGGGAGCTAGTGGGTGCCAACGCTTGCACCCCTCTGATCGGCCACGTGTCCTAGGCTCTGTACTCTGTCTAAATCTGACCAAGTGGTGCTCATATCACATGGTCTCATTCCGGAGGCGCCTTTGGTTGTGTAATGGTTAGCAAGCTCGACTAGCAAACCTACACGAATGAGTTCGAGTCTCATTGCGTGCCCCTTTCATATGGCCTTGTGCCACATCTAAGCAAAAAGCTTAGTAAATTACCACATGGTCTCATTCCGGTTGCACATCTGCTCGACCGTCCATCCCCGTTTACAAATCACAACGTGAGAGCTTGTCAAAGCACACGGGGTCACAAGGAACGAACCGAAAATCCAAGTCATATGTTACATATCAGTTTGAGGCCTGGCCCCACGCTTGTTAGCTGTGGATTTCTGGCTTGAAAGAGACGCCATATGCCATTCTCACGGGCGTGCTCCGGCTGGGTGGTATTTGGCATTTTATCGAATATTCTTACTCTCAGGAAACCTTTCCCTCAAGCAGTATCAGCTATGCAAGGCTGAGTTTATGACTTTGAGCCAGAGGACCCCAAATAATGGGAATGCCGAGGGGTTAAAGCATTTATTTGCCCTGACCATGATTTGTACGTGGCTATCCACTGTAACATAGCCTTTTGCCGCATTCTGGTTTGGTGGGTAGTCAGTTAAATACCGTCAGGAATTAATTACATGGCAAGATGTTTTTTTCTTACACAAAAAGTAATTTATTTAAGTTAGTAAACAGAACTATCTAAATACAGGAAAACAAAATATGGAATTGGTCAGACATACGCACACGCACACACAGACACACACACACACACATATATATATATATATATATACGTGGTGCCTTCAATAAGTTTCCAGACTATTTTTACAGGCATTTAAAATTGTCGTAGACTCTTGAAAATTCAGTATGTTATTGCTATACAGCTTATGAGATGATTGACCGATTTTTAGGATTTCAGGTTCAAATGAATAGCTACAACAGGAATTGGAACACGCCCTTATAAAGCCTGATTGTCACAGCTGGTAAATTTCAAAAATGCAATCTGGACGTGAGGACACTTTAGAAGAACGATATGCAATAAAATTCTGTTTTAAACTTGGAATTAATGCCACAGAAACATATGGAATGCTTCAGATTGCTTTTCAATCATCTTGCATGAATTGAGCATCGGTTTTTGAGTGGCGTAAGAGATCAAGGAAGGCAGGGAGTCTGTGAGGGATGATGAGAGATGTGGGAGGAGTAAGGAAGTCAATACACCAGAGTTGATTGGCCTGACGGTTGGGGTTAGGGTTACTATGTTGAGGTTTTAAGAGAGTTCAGGAAGAGATTCCGTCGGAAGAGGACAGCACTCTTCAAATCGGGTCAGTTGCATTTCCAGCAGGACAATGCACCACTCCACAACTCCATCCTTGGCACAGACTATTTGACCAAGATGGGCATCAACAGAGTTCCTCACCCTCCCTATAGTCCAGACCTTTCTCCTTGTCACTTCAGCTCAGAGGCTGTCGTTATGAGACAATTAAGGAGATGAAAGAGGCTGTGACGAAGGTCATTGACACGCTCACACAAGTGACCTCCGTGGGGCCTTCAGAAGTTGTTGGAACAGTACAAGTGCATTTCAGCCGAGGGAGATTACTTGGAAGGGGGCTAGAGTTTCATGTGTGTACTATCAATAAAAGTGCCCATACGAAAAAGTCTGGAAACTTATTCAATGATCCTCGTATATATATATATAAATATATATATATATATAATTACCGTGCATGTTCGTCTTTTTGTTCAAAATCATATCATACTTTCAAAGTTATAATACATTTGATATTTTAAGAGAATGAATGATTACTCTTCTTTGTCAAGGAATATCTCTCCATGACCAAAAGTTGACGTTGTTAAAACAGTATGAAAGATGATTGCGCGAAAGTCTCATTCTCTTTTAATATAATGTCCGAAGATTACTTGTTTAGGAGCGTTTCGTGTCATGATTATCGTCGAAGAAAATGGAATCCACAATCGGAGTTTTTATACTGGATGATAATGAACCCATTATATCTCCCCACAGAATAAAAAAAGTTTATTGCACAATTCCCAGTGCATCATCTTTCTTAACCACTCGTACCTAGTCTTGTATTCCTTTTGGCACTTGTTTGCTGCATTCGCTTATAAACGAGTAACCGTTTCATTTCTTTCTCCACATAATCTACTCTTCTTATTCAGCTGCGTAATATATTTTTTCTTATAACGTAGTTCGTCCTTGTGTCATTGTTTTAAGCTGCTATCAAAAGGGAATCACTTTCTTTCTTAAGATTTTCCCTTTTCAACTATGTCTACGTTTTCTCGTGTGCAATATTTCCAGTTTGTCGCTTAAAGTTTTCTAACAGACATTTTTCTTTCCATTTTTCTTTTCTCGGGTATTTTTTTTTTTTTTTTAGTTTATTCTTAAATTACCATTGCTGTTACTGACTGCTGCAATTAGTACTTTCTCTGCTCTTTTTGATGTATTCCATAAGACTTTGTGTTGATGACTCTACCCACCCCTAATGCTGGTGATCCCTCTCCTCCCTTCTTTTCCTGACACACAGAGTCTTCTATGTTATCTCTTATATGTAAAGACTGGTTGATGGTCGTCAATTTCCGTGTTCTTTGGTCCATTTGTTTGAGCTCTTCAGAATTGTCCAAAATATATTAAAGGGGGACTGGCTGTTGTTTATTCCTTTGATGAGATTTCTACTGCAGTTTCGTTTCGTGCAATTTTCTCGTTCGTCTGACATATTCTTTTCTTTTTTTTTTCTTTCATCTCCGCTTTTTTCGATAGTTTCTACTTAGAAGTGCTTGAAATTTTCCTTTTCTCCAAGCGTTCTGATCCTTCCTTAATTTTGGTTGTTCTACTCCTTCCATTATTTATCTTTTCCACTTTTCATTATAAAGATGGCACATTGTATCACATTCTATTCCTATATCCTGACTGCATTTTGTTATTGTTCGTATAAGTTTTTTGTGTGGGCTAAAAGCTTGATATCGTCCATGCATTACAATACTTTGTGCTACATTGCATCAAATGCCCTAGACAGTTAACTTTTTACTCCCTTATTACTTCGAAAGTTAAACATGCAGAAAACTGAACCAACTGCAAATCCATACTTTAATTCATCCACTAATACGAAACAGAAACTATTACTAATAGTGACAGCTCTAGAAATTGGTAACTTACAAGTCTCCAGTCATCTGCAAAGATCAAGTGAATAGGTTTCTTTTCTTTTAGTTCTCTTGCAAGGTCTAAGTACTTGTCCTCTCGACTCGGTTTCTTTGATTTTAACTCTGTGGTCCGCCGGAATGGAAAAGCTCTCTATTTTTTTTCTAAAGTATCACAAGCTATGGTTTTCTAGCCGGAATTGGGTGAGCTGTTTGTATCTCAAAACACCAGAGAGTTTTTTAAGCATTTCATTCTTGATAACAGTTTCTGGGTTATGCATATACCATTTGGTTGTATGGTCAAATTTTAATTTTTTTCACAATTCCCTGAAGATCACCTTCCACACTGTCGTCTCTAGTACTAAACTTATTATTATTATTATTATTTGTTTGCTTGTTATGCCCCCTCCACTTGTGCATCTCTTTTTACAATCTTCTCACATCAACTTTTATTTGAAAAATAAATAAATGTCTAAAAATAATCTTTCCTCAGAATAATTTATACAATATTTATGTACAAATCATATGCTGTTTAGTGATTCATCCATTAGTTTCTAGGATAGCTTCTTAATTATTTTCTGATAAACATTTTAACCTTTAAAAGGCAAGGGAAAAGGGAACTTCTGAATACAAACCAACTGTACTCCGATTCAAAATTCACATTGAGTCTCATTCTCTGCATAATCAAACACTAAGAAGCACTTCTCATATAAGTCTCACAGGCTTTGATTCCTCTTCTTCAGAACATTCACATAGATGTGCGTTGGACGAGAAAAACCCCACATACACTGCTTTATTGACTCTTCTTGTGGCTCATTTCATTCTGTATTCTTAACATTAAGTTTGTCAGGTAATAAAATACGTTGCTGAAATTACAATGTGATTGTTCTCGTATCTATTCTCGCCGAGGAAAGTTAATTTTCTTCTAAACCATAGATATGAGGATTTATCATTTCAAGAGAAACATTATACAATCAATAGAGGGTAAACTACATTTCTCATTCCACTACCCAACCAATTAATATTCTCCGAGAAATTCTCTTCAAGAGTTTACGAGAAAATAAACGAAAAAAGAATAGACTAGAATTGGGTCACAAAAATATTGCCCGTTTGAAAAGTGAGTAAATGAATAAATGAGTGAGTCATGGATAAAAAGAAAGAATTATTGAGAGAGTGCGTGAGTGAGTGAAAAAGAAACAGTGAGAGTGACTGAGTGATTTTAACGTTATATCAGTTAAAACATGAAGAAACGTTAAAAAGTTACAATGCAGTCACATGGGGGAGGACGATTCAAAACTATATGAAAGAAAAAATTTGACGTGAAAAGTGATAAACCCATAGAGAAAGATATGGAGAAGGAGCAGAATAGGCTTGACTAATTAATTGATATTTACGGCATATCAACCCGTCTAGGTATATTACATGCTCAGAGGTTAGGGAATTGCGTTCATTTTACATCTATATCTACATTTTTTGAGTTGTTTCATAACAGTTTTTTAACATTGTTTTTTGATATTTAGTATTCCTATTGAACAGAATTAATTTGTATACAATTGTATAATTTCAAGTATTCCTATCAAATTGAAATGATTATATGGTTTCAAGTAATTATTTCTATTTTTTGTAGTCTGCACTCAGTTATTTTTATATTCAGCTTGATTTTTTTTTCCTTTTTCATACTCTTATCTCTATATCCTCCCTTTCTTTTTTAACTCTTCTTTTTAACCCATCAATTTCTATCTCTCTTTCTTTCTCTCTCTCAACCTCACACGCACTCACACACACACACACACACACACACACATGCAAACAGACATGCACACACATCTTTCTTTCTTTCTTTCTTTCTTTCTTTCTCGTGTTACTTTCTTTTTCATCTCCTTTTTTATCCTTTTTTCTTTTCCATTTTATCTTTCTTTCTTTCTTTTACTTTCTTCCTTTTCCATAAACTCATTTCTTTCTTTCTTTTCCATATTATTTTGGTTTTTTTATCTTTCTTTCTTTCTTTCTTTCTTTCTTTCTTTCTCTGATGTTTTCACTTTTTTAACCTTACTTTCAAGTCCTCTTATTCTCTCTCTCTTTTTCTCTTTCTCTCTCTCTCACGTTCGCTCTTTCTCCCTTTTTTCTATTAGTTTGGTACAGGAACTTATTATCTAATTAACACAGGATTTGTGACCCTCCCCCTAACCTAGGTTCGGATATAAAAAGAATGATATATTATCACTTTGATTTTTGTAGATATGCTCTTGTTCATATTGTTCAGTGAATGAAAAGCGCCGAGTTCACGAAAAAATATTGAAAATCGGTGCTGATCCGGTGAAATCTAGACGTTTAGACATCTTTCTTTTACTATATAAGACCTTCAGCTTGCACACGTCTTCTAAATTTTAACTGAAACAGTTAAAGTTTAAAGAATTTAAAGATTCCTTATCGATACCGTTTGATAACCCCTTATACATAAACGTTAGTTCACGTCATCAAAGATTTTTTCCAAAAGTAACCAGAGGATTTAGAAATTAAATAAAAGTCTTTCTCTGACTTATCTACGATTATTCTTCTCAAAATAGAAATTAAAAAATCTCTATCAGCTAGGTTTGATTATAAGAAATTCTACGACGGACGTGGCCTCTACTTAGGCTTTGTTATAATGTACTTTTATAAACCTTGAAGTCTTCTTGGGACACACACACACACACACTCACACAACCACATACACACACACGCGCGCGCACACACACACACACACACATATATATATATATATATATAATTTGTTTTAGGTCGCCCAAAGTGTTACTGATACTATCTAACCTAGTACTATTTGTTTATAGCCAGGCCATCGCTGACTAAACCTATACCCACCACCACGATTTTCTGCTAAGGAATGGAGTTATGCACTCTGTAGGATGAAAAAGCTTTTTACCAAACGATTATCTAACACAGTTTTGCTGGGAGTGGTGGACCCCTTAATCTTTATCAAGTATTCCAACAAAAACGACACTCTACTATAAAACCTGCAGTAGACGGGATTACTGGTTATCTTGCTTCTCCTTATCTTGGATAATATAGATTATCAAGAATTAGAGATTAATATTTGTTTTGTACAAGCATTAGCCACTATAATACCATGAT